>JAFNJT010000006.1:0-148721 GCA_019649525.1 Hanseniaspora lindneri
TTGTTGATTACCTAATGTGGCGGTGTGAAGGTGTCCGGGTAGATTAAGGCACGTGCCTCCTACCTCTATTTCTGTCATTTTATTTGAAATCATTAACCAGAAAAAATTTTGGCCATCATCAACATATTAAAAAGCATCCCAATCCTCACCAAAAAGCTTGAATAAACGAACACCCACAAGCCATGAGCGATTTTAATTCTTTGAAAGAAAACGACAGTGATGATTTTAAGTTCATCAGAATAAATAAGCGCCCAATATGTTTAAACAAAGATGAAAACAACGACCCATTAATTGAAGATGTTAGTGAGCTTAAAGGGAAGAATCTGCTGGGAATAAACCCAAGTTACCTAGCCATCGCTTTGCAAAATAATTTGAAGTTGGTGAAGCTAGATCAATTTGATGATTTTTTGGCCAATTCAAAATTAGATGACCAGTTAGAATTTGCTGTTGGAACGGATATACAGCTTTCTAGTGAGATAGTTTACGTGACGTCCTTTAAAAATAAATTTTGGGTTGGATTATTAAGTGGTGATGTTTTTGAAATTACAACAGAAAATTTTGATGTGGAAAAGAAATTAATCAAAAGTTTTGGAGAAGGTGAATATAAACTAAGTGCAGATGGGAGCTATTGTTTGAAAGATAAAAAGCTAATTGTGTTTGATAGTTCCTTTGAAGCTCTTGTTGACGAAAATGTAATAGACTTTGAATGCAAGGCTGGTATGTGTTTAGCAATATTGAAAGAAGAAGAATTGGTAATCAGAAAAGATACTGCTCTTAAAAATATAAAGTTAGTAGATCTTGGATGTGAAGATAAAGACTTTTATTATGTTCAGATTTTGAATGAAAACTTTGTTCAGCTGTTCTTTACAAGCGCTGAAGAAGAAGATACCACTATTCCTGATTATCAAAGTATGGAATCTTTAATAGTTGATATTTCTCAAGAGACCTTAACTATTGTTCAATCAGATATGGTTGCCTCTGCAGATGCATTTGTGGAAAATAACTTTGAAACGTACGCAGTCGAACTTAAAGACTTTTTAAACGATTATCCAAACATAACAATAATTTCTTCTTCAAGATCTACAAGTGCTCAATTATTAACAGAGACTCAAACCGATGGAGAGGGTAAATTTCTATTGCAAAATTCAACAGATGATCAATTCAATATCACTCTACCTATGAATGCAGAAGACGATGATACCACTGCTAAAGGTCTTGTTTTTAATTTGTGGAGTTCAAACGCTGACTTTGCTTCTGATTTGTTGGCCGTTCCAATTTTAAAAGATGTGCCTATAGTTTTACTTTTAAATTCAGAACTTGAACTGTTTTGCTACTTGTTTGTGCATACGGCTAATTATAAGTCTGGTGAGTACAATCTTGAAGACAGTAAGAGTATTAAAGAATCTAGATTGGATTTATCTGGCTCTGAAGAAATGCTTAAAAAATATAATATTGAATTGTCTCATGAGAAAGAGCAAAGCACTGATGAAAACGAACCTGTATTATTAGATTCCAATGGTGTTGAGGAGGAGTTTGAGATCATTCCTGAATCAGAACCAAAATCCCCTGTTAAACCAAGCTCTGAAAACGAAGACGTTGAAGCTTCGAAGCTAATTGAACAAGACAGTGAAGCTGGTTTGGTTGATTCCAAGCAACAGAGTGTTGATGGCATTCCAAAGCTTGGCATTTTAAAAACAATGGAAAATATTGTGTCTAAGGCTAATGTTATTGTCAAAGATAAAGAGCCTGAATCATCTATAGAGCCTTTATCACTATCTTCAACTGAATCTGATATTAAGAAAAATGTATTTGCAATTTCAGATGGTAGTCCGTTTGCAAATATTGCTTCCAGTAATAAAATCTCAACCGGTGGATTATCCTTTGCTGCTAAATTTAACACAAATACTACTGAAAAGAATTCTCAAATAGAAAACGCGCCTGCTGAAGAAAATCTACAAAATGAAACAACTAATTTAAATACTACATTCAATACACTTGATACAACAGATGATGTAGATGATGGAAGCTGGGTTGAAGTTCATTATGATGCTTCAAAAAATGGCCTGCCTTTATCTTCAGATGATACTACTAAAAGCAACTCTTCTATCATAGAAGAAGAGGAAAGAACACTTGAAAAACCAGAATCCTCTTTGTCTGTTGCTGAAATATCAACCAAATCTGTAAATGTTAAACCGGAAATTGTATCAGCAGGATGTCAGAGTGAAAAGCAAGAATCTAACCCTGAACATGTTTCTGTTTTTGCTGATGAGAAATTATTTACACCAAAGGTTCTTAATGAAGCACATCCCTATCCCGTTCTTGAGAAACTATATGCTGTTGATTCAGATAAAGTCCTAGAGCATAAATTTGAAAGCGATGATGCAGGATTAATTGTGTTTGGGAAAATAATAAACATTGTAGAAAATGAGCTGAGAGTTTTGAAAGGCAATGTAAAGGCTTTTGACAAGTTTTTTACAAGTCAAACAGAAAAGACTTTTGAAAAAGATTCTGCAGATTTTTTGACAGACTCTACTATAAATTGGAGATTAGGTGAAATAAAAAGATTCAATGAATTATTTTTTGATGAATTTGAAACCAAAAAACTTGATTTGAATAATTTAAAAGAAAAAGATAATAAACTTACAGAAATTTTAAAAGAGGTGTTTGATTCTAAAAACAACATTAGCAAAAGTTTATTAAAATTATCTTCTAGCTATCACAATGATGATAAATTTGACGCTCCTACTAATTCCGAAGAGGGTTTACTTGAAAGTAATCGAAAAGGTATTCTTTCTAATGGATTTAAAATAAAGATTTTGAATGAATATTTGAAGTTGATAAAAGTAGCTATTAGTTGTGGCAAGAGTTTTGAAAACATAGATAAGACAGATATAGAAAGATTCTTGTCTGAAAATACCAGCTTTGGTAATACTGAGTCTTTGGCCCAAAGCAGCAATCTACATGTTCAACCTTTCAACAACCAAAAACGATCTTTGAAAAACAGAAGAGAGATGTTGTCAAGAAGGGAAAAACTAGCCAATATACTAAAATAAACAGTTTTTATATATACGTTTAATTAGTGATTTATAACTATTTCAACAGATCTTCCATATTTTTCTTAAAATCTTCAATCAGTTTTTTGTTTTCCTCAGGAGTACCGATGGAGATTCTTAAACCGCCCTTACAGTTCAATTCATTACCTCTGTATCTAACAACAACTTTGGATTCTGTAGCCATTTTTAAGTAGACCTTTTGAGCTAAATCTTCAGGAATTATTCTAATTAAGATAAAATTAGCATCCAAACCACCAATTAATTCGTCGTCAACATAAGGTAAACTAGTTAATTCCTTAACCAAATATTCCCTTCCCTCTGCAATAGAAGAGATAGAAGAGTTTAATTTTGCAATTGATCCATCAGTAAAGGCATTAATGGCCAGCTCACTTGCCATTGTTGAGACAGAGTAAGGAGCTTTCATACTATTCAACACTTTTGACAATTCTTTAGATGTAAAGGATACTCCTAATCTAACACCGGCTAATCCAAATGCTTTTGATAATGTTTGTAAAACTACTAAGTTTGGGTATTTGTTAACCAAGGTAGACATTGAACCTCCAGTAAAGTCAATATAAGCCTCGTCAACTACAACAAATCCGTTTTTCCATTTGGTCAAAAGTTCAATGACATCTTCTGTATCAATTTTAGAAGCAGTTGGATTACCTGGTGATGTGATAAATACTAATCTTATCGATTCATCAGCATTCAATGTTTCAATAACTTTTGGCAAATCAAGTTGAAACTTTAAGGAATCCTTTGCTCTTGTAGGTAACAAAGGTACTTTTACAACCTCTAAATCATTAATATCTGCTGTTATTGGGTACATTCCATATGTAGGTGGACAAATTAAAATCTTATTTTGCTGTGGAACACATGAAGCTCTCATAATAGCATCGATACTTTCATCTGATCCTACACCTAAACATAGATTTTCATAAGTTAATTCTTCAATGTCATTCTTGTCGCTTACCTGTGAATTTCTGTAGGATGCTATTAACTTTTTCAATTCAACTTGGTGTGGATCTGGATATCTATTCAATTCAGTGAAAGGTGTTTCAAGTGTTAGTGATGGGCCATGGGTGTTTTCGTTTGCATCCAAAAGAATTCCTTCTTTGAAATCGTCTCTGGCGCATCTATAAGGCTCTAAATTATATATTTTAGGTCTAATAAACTTAGATAGATCAAATGATTCAGTCATTTTAATTTTGTTTTCCTTGTTTGGATTGGTTAATTACTGTATTTTCTTTTAAATGGCAAAAATAAAAAATTAATTATATAATTTAAAATATTTAAATATATTTGTTTTAAAGAAAGACTTAATTGATATTAATTGTTTTGTATTTTCTGTTGCTTACTTTAAGTTAATGTCTTGTACAAGGTGACTCATTTAACAGGAGCTGTATAAAAAATTGTGCACATACCTGTAACTGGTTTTGAAAAAGATTTTTTTTTTTTTTTCAAAGTTTTGCAGCAATAGGTTTCACGGAGTTAATTTCATAAAAAATTTTCGTTTACAAGCATATAATCACATGACTCAAATGGGAAATATTCACTAAAAACACAATTCAAAGAATATATGAAACAGATGGCTAAAATTAAGAAAATTATGGCAAAAGATGCACCAAAGTTCCTATTCCAGAAGGTATCTATATATCTGTGTATGGATATTTGTATGTTTAAAAGAGTAAGGATAACTTTTTGCACACCTTTTTTTTTACTTTTTTGATTTTTTTTTTGCTTTAACTTAAACTCTGGCTAAAATGTATATACCACCGTTAAACTTTGGAATGATTGTAAACTCTAGCGATGACAGCAAAGAAATAATATACAGATCTGGGTTTCCCCAACCACTTAATTATTCATACATTAAAGAAACATTAAACCTTAAAACAATAATATACTTTGGTAAGCAGAAGGATATAACAAAGGAATATAAAGCTTTCACGCAGGAAAACGGGTACAATCTAATAGTTTTTGAGATGGACTCTGTCCGAGACAAAAATATTAATGAAATTATGCAAGAAATGTTTAAATTAATACTAAATAGCGAAAATTACCCTATCTTGATGCACTCAAATAAGGGCAAGCATAGAATTGGGGTGGTTACAGGATTGATTAGGAAGATCATACTGGGCTGGTCCATCACAGGAATATACCAAGAATATGGTATCTACACCGGAAACGTCAAGGGAGAGATGGATTTAGAATATATCAATAACTTTGATTTAAGTGATGTGAAATTAGATCTGGATTTGAAAAAACTCCCCTCTTTTATTAACTACGTGTGATTTAGAAATGGAATTTGCATACAAATCCCATGTGTGGTCCAGTATCCAATCTGCTTAAGTTAATTTGAAAGTAATAACTTGTTTTTTTTTCTATTTTTAATTAATACCATTATTTTTCTTTCACGATAACAATAATTTCCTTTTTAGGAAAAACTCATATTCCATATAAATATTACATCTTTATCTCACTCGGAGAACTCACTTAATAAAAAGCACAAAAACAATCAAGATATAAAAACTATTTTTTCAGATGAGTGCCGAAATTATAACCACGATATAGTATTTTTGGCGTTGTTTTTTATTTCTGTTATCACTTCTAAATAGATGTATAGTTTATCAGATTTCTTTTCTGTTATTAGTAACCCATTTTGGAAGCTAGCGTTTTGAGCATTACCAAATACTTTAGCTTAATAACGGATAATTTTTTTATTTTCGTTGTAGTAAATATATAGTGCAGTTATATAGGTATAAGTTCTACTTGCGATGGATCTTTACAACCATTCCTATGTAAGTAAGTTTTTGGATATTCCATCTGGTAATAATAACCCCTTCATCTATAAAAGCAAATTTCCGAAAGGTTCGTTTTACATAATATGTGCTTCTGTTTTTGGATTCTTAGTGGTTGCATTCATAATTTCACTTCACGTTCAAAACTATATTTCTTCAAAAATGGCATATCTATCTAGTTCAAAGAAGAGAAATTTTGCACATGGAATCGCATCAGTTGAATCACTCATATTTGATTATTACTTAGACTCGCAAGACTTGCTATCAAACAAGAGTCAACCTGGTTTTGGGGATTCTGATCAAAATTGTGATCTGTGCGTTGAATTAGAAAACAAAGTTAATAGTGTATGCAACTGTAAAAGTCAATTAAATTCTCAAAACTCGCTTCAGGAAACAACCAAAAATATTCAAAAAAAATATACTTCTTCTAGAAACTTAAAAGATGACGAGCAAAGAAATATGACAACTCCAAACTTAATTCAATCATCAGTTAATTCTTTTTTTCTTCACTCTTCAAAATATTTAAAAGTTTTGCTTGATTCAATTGATTCAAAAGGAGAAAACCAATACCCAACCCAAGTTGAAAAAAAGAGTGTTTCATTGGAAAATACCTCATGTTTTAATTTTTCACCAAGAGCAAAACTGAATCCTAGTCAACTGGAACATAAAGGACTTTCGATACCTGGTCAGCTCAATAATACAATAGTTTCAAAAACTCATACTGGTGAATGCGAAACAGCTAGATCAACACAAGTCAATAAACCGGTACTATTAATGGGCGCTGCTTCCCAGGACAATGTCAAAGGTGACAGCTACTATACTGAACAAAAAAGGAAACCCCTGTCTAATCTGTCAGTAAAAATTGAGCCTACAGAGCTATTACTTGATGTTTTAACCCATAAAGATTAATTGTTGAACTGTTTTGTCAAACCACATACTGTTATAAAAAGGTTTCATGTTATATTATCTATTATTTTTACATGTCTATATATAGTACATGTATCTATGTATGCATCGGTTTGCTGATCAGGCTACATAATATTGCATGCTTTAAAATTCTCCTGATTTCTGCTGCTGCTGGAAGTTTGGTGAGAGTGAGAAAGTTCAGATGGCAGGTGTGTTTCTAAAGCTACTCTTGTTACTTCGGTGAATCCTTCATTTACACCTTTGTTGTATTTGGCAGAACACTCCAAGTATCTTACAGCCCCGATTCTTTTGGCCACAGCTAAACCTTCATCATATGTTATCATGGTGGTCTTCTTTTTAAAATCCTTAGTATCTTGCTGAGACTCTTGCCTTCTGATTGTGGCTGGAGTTACAACTCTAGGTTGTTCAATATCGTTTCTTAAATCGCATTTCAAGGCTACCAAAACTAATTTGACCCCCTCACAAAAATCATCAATCTCATCCTTCCATTTTGTTTCAATATTTTCTAATGAATCTCTAGAATCGACACTGAAGCACAGCATTATAACATGTGTGTCATTATATGATAAAGATCTTAATCTGTCAAATTCTTCTTGCCCTGCAGTGTCCCATAAAGACAGTGTTATATGTTTCCCATCAACAAATATGTCATGAACATAATTTTCAAAAATTGTTGGAGCATAGACTTCTGGAAAGAATCCTTTAGTAAAAACATTCAAACAAGATGTTTTACCACAAGATCCATCTCCCACCATTACTATTTTCTTTTCTATTGGCGCATTGTTGTTTGAGAATGTCTTAGGTTTGCTGTCTTTATAAGTAGAAGATCCACATAAAATGTTCATTGTCGCCTATCAAAAATAAAAGCTTAAGTTATATTTTAGTATTCTTACTTGGCAAAGTAGTGTTACAAGGATAAATTAATGACTTCTAATTTAGTTTCTTATTTTCTTTTAAAAAAAATGAAATAAGTTAAGATATCAAAATTTTTGAGGCTTAATGAAAAATTAAAATTACCACTTCCTTTACTCCCTCTTGGTTGTTATTTGGCAGTTATCTCAAAAGACTGATTATCTATAGATCAAGTTTTAATTGGCTATTTAAATGTTTTTTTTTAAAAAATATATGCACAACTTTGTCCGCAGAGACACGTTATTAAATCTAGAATAAATCAATTTTTACTGATGCTCACTTTTTTTTCTGCTTTGAGCCATAAAGTAAACAATTGAAAACAACAAAACACGTGACTTATGTTGCTTATACAAGATTTTAGATTCTACATCGGTTCTTTCAGCAAATCAAATTATTAACTGCAAACTATGTTTCTATAAAAACAATATTTTGTGATTTGCTTTATTTACCAACGCGGTTTGTTACAAAATGTTCCACGTATATCTGTTTCTAACCGAATGTAACAAATGCTTTGGTAACAGTAATAATCATGTAATAAAAAGCAGAGTTGCAACTGAGGGTCCAACGCAATAAGCAGAAACATAGATCAAGTCTATAAAAAATTCAGTTGTTTTTGTGCAGGTAGAAATTAAATAATAATAAAACAACAAACTTTTAAGCAGCAATTATTTTTCAAGTTGGAATACCATATTATCTACCGTTCATGTTTCAGTCACGTGCTGTTTCTAAAATATCTCAAAGAATTGATAGATAAGTTTGTGCTGGGTAACTAGAACATTCACTCAGTATCCCACCCTCTAATGTAGACAACTGGATACGTTATAAAGAAGTTTTCTTGTATTTAGCAACGCATTGCATAAAATATGGATGCTGTTTAGTATGTATAAATAAAATAGAGATTTAAATTGGAAATTTTTTTAAAAAAAGAGCAAACTGAGCATCTCCATTTGTTATTGTAAAGATAATGTGTCTAAAATCTCGTGCAACTGTATATAGATATTGCTGGATGTTTTGTAAAATTAATTGATATACTGCACGATGCCTTTCTACATTGCACTAAATTTATACTGTATCCTAAAAACAACCACATGAATCAGGATTCTACTTTTGGCAAAGTTGTAGCATAAGCAGGCTGCAAGATGCAGAAATAAATATCCACAGAATTTGTGCTGAACACACACAAACTCAGCATAGTGGTGTGTATTTGCTAACGAAAAGCTGCTTAAAATTTACTTCCTTAAAAAAAACCAATTTAATATTTCTACGGGTTGCTATCTACTGCAATTGAAAACTTTACTACTATCTTTGCATGACGTTTGGCTGTCAAAAGAAACCAAAATAACTAGGCAGATGACGTGAACAAACACACCCCGCTATTCCTTTTTTTAGAGTTTTTCAATAGCCTTTTTAATGCACTGCAAATCCTCAGGAGTAGTTCTGCAGCAGCCACCAATGACCCTGCAATTATTGGAAACGTATTCTTTGACGGCTGTTGACCAATTTTCTCTACTTGAGTGTCTTTTATCTTCTGGTTCTGACCAAGTCTTGGTGACTGGATCATAAATTTCCCCTGAATTTGGGTAAACAATAAATGGAAGTCTTAATTTATCGGCATTTAAATACTTGTTTAGCTCTTTTATATTTGGCAAAGAAGAAAAAAAGGAGCAACAATTAACACCTAATAAAATCAAATTTTTGTTAATTTTGTTTTCCTCGTAAAGGCTTCTTATGTATTCAGCAATATCTTTTAAAGTTGTCCCGTCTCTTAGCTCAAGTTCACTGCCATCCTTACAACTTAAAGATATGTAAAATGGTTTTGATAATATATTTTCTCCCCAGCTCAGTATAGTTTTTAATTCATTAAAATTTGGAACAGTTTCGAAACCAATGACATCAACATCTTTTGAGTCAGTGAAAGTTTCCAATTGTGGTCTAAAAAAACTATAAAAATCAACATTTTGTGGGTAATTACCAGTAAATTCTTCGGCAATAGATGCTCCGTAGCAACCTATGGATCCAACTAATTGCTTCTCTGGACAATGCTCCCTAGTAAAAGATACTATCTTTTCTAGTAATTGTTTGTATTTTTCCTCATTTTCGTTTGTATTTTCCATATTTAAAACTTCCAAATAAAGAGAATAGCATAGCTGATATGTCGGTATTGAAACCAGATCACAAATTTGAAATTCATTCATCATTTTTATTATTGCCTTTTTGTCATTGCTACCATTAAAAGAATCAAAAAAGTTTGGTTTGATGAATGGAGTGGATCCCCACAATTTTGTTTCAGTGATATTTACTCCTTCTGATTCCAAAAAGGTTCCTTGTCCTGAATCAAATAAAAATATTTTGTTAGTTGGAAAATCTTTCAAAAAGCTCATATTTTATATTATTATACCAGTGGTTTTTGCTATGTTGGTATTATTCTTATTAAAAGAAGAAGAAAATTACTGTTGCTTGTATAACAGCTGCAATATAAATAGATGAGCAATACAAAAAAAAACGTTTAATCAAATTTAAAGCCTTTGAAAAAAAAACACATAGTTTTCCAAAACTTGGGCTACTATAGTTTCCAGAGTCTCAGTGTTTTGTTATTCGGATGTAACTGAGAATAAATAAAAAAAAAGAAACAACTTATACTGGAAATGGCAATATTTATTTTCAAACCCTGTCTGAGCAATACAAAGTTTTAATTTGTAGTAAGTTTATTAGAAAACTGTATATACATTGAGTAAGATCATGAAATTTCATGCTATCACGTAACAGCTTCTCTCAAAGCTGCTAAAGTGACAAAAAAGTAAATAAAAATGTGTCAATTATCACGTGGTTTTATGTTAAAAAATTAGGCCTGTTCTTTTGAATTGTTGCTTAAATTTTGCAGAAATACATAGTCAGAAGAATGAGATACATTGGATTTTGTAATTTTTAATAAAGTATTGTTAAAGTTTTATTTTTTTAGGTAGTGTTAATCCTTACCTGACCTTTAAAATACTTCTTGAATTAAGATATAGTAATATACAAATAAAACAGTACAACAAGTGTGTCACGTGATTTTTGTTGTTTTTGTTTACATTAGATTGAGTTGATAAAAAGTTTAATAAAAGAATAAGAAGATGAAAAAATTAGTAATTATTTAAAAATATAAAATGCAAACATCATGAAAACAAGAGTGCATTATTTGCTGTATTTATTTTAAAAACATTGGATACAAATAGTGAAATTAGGAAGTATCTTTTAAATCACTCGCTGTTTTCTAACGTCAATACTTGGTTGGTAATGCAGTTTTTAGGTTAACTTCTGAAAAGGATGTGAAATGATTTAAGAGTTTAAAAACAAAAATTTACTTGTTTCGTTAAAAGATAGATCAAGTTTATAATATTTATATATAAATCAGATAAAAAAATTTTAAAAATAATAATTGGATTTTCAAAGCTGTCTAAAATCTTAAAAAAATAAAACAAACACAAAGCTGGTGTTACTGAACAGGAGAAACACTGAGAGGTAAAATAAATACTTCTCACTTCACTTTTTAAATCTTAGTGTTTTAGATGCAAGTAATAATTTCTGAAAACAAGTTTTCGTTAATATAAAATAAAATTCATCGCTTTTTCATATAGATTAATTTAGTTTTTGAAACATTTTAACGTGTTAAAACTCAATTTTTTTCTTTTTTTTCTTTTTTTTTTTTTGAACATTTTTAGCCTTTTGATTAAACAAAAATGAAAAGAACAGCTCTTAAAAACATATAAAAGTACAAAGTCATATACAAAAAAAAAAAATATATATTTTTTTAAAACTTAATGCTACGTTAAGTTTTCAACAATATTTAAAAAACATGAACTACCTTGTTGCATGCATCATCCTGTCTATTTATAGAGGGTTGCGTTTAGAATTTTTTATGTTCTGGTTGTTCTTATCTAAACGACGCAGTGAAAAATGTGATGCTCCATTGTCGTATAAATTAAATCTTAAATATCAACAAAAGGATAAAAACGGAGGTTCATGCTTTTAATTTTGTTGATAATGCTTTTAAAAATTTAAATTATTTTTGTTTTTAAAACATGTGCTAATAAAAAACAATATTTCAACAGTTTTTATATACGGCAGTAAAACTTGATAAAAATTCACCAAAGATAAAACACGATGATGAGTTTTTGTTAAGCACTGCATCAATATATATAAATTTTAAAAAGCAGATTCATATACCTAATGTAAAATACTAATACCAAGACCACAACTCCACGCTTTTCAGATGACACCCGAAACACGTCAAAACTTAGCTCATATTTTGTTAATTGAACTACTTGGTTACCAATTTGCCTCCCCTGTAAAATGGATTGAGACTCAGAATGTTTTAGTTGAAGATTTTCAAATTGAAAAGTTGATTGAAATTGGGCCACAACCAATACTTTCAAATATGATGAAAAAAACATTTGGTGAAAAAGAAGCTCTAATGTTTTCGAATGGAAAAACTAATATTGAGTGTTTCTGTGTTTCAGATTTTAACAACATTCAATATTATCAAAACTTTGAAAGAAATAAACAATTAAATAATGAAAAAGTTACTAGTAAAACCATTGCACAATCTAATGAAAAAATTTGCCATAATCCTTTTGTTAAGCCTTTGAATACAATCAATTTATTTGAAGAAGAACAAGTTACTTTTGTTGATTTTGTGAATGTTGAGACTTTTAAGAGAAACCATGAAACAAAATGCATTCAAACTATAGATTTTGAAAAAGAAAAACAATTGATAAACAATTTAGCTTTAGATATGGCCCCAAAAAACAACTTTGTTACAGATTTTATAAGTTTATCAGATGAAAACAAAAAATTAAATGCTGAGTTGTTGCAAGTTAGTACCAAAAAACCAATACCATTTTATGACGAAACAAAAATAAGATGTTATGATAATGCTTATAATTGGTTAAAAGAGGATATATTTGAGATTGCTTTAGCTTCAAATTTTGCTGATGTTGAAGATTACATTAAAACAAGAATTTTCAATTTTCTAAAAAACAAAAGTATCCCGTCTACTATAATCAACCAATTTGATTCTATACTAAGATTTTATAATAAATCTTTAGAAGGCTTAATGAACTATTATATTGCTAATATTAAAGAGCAGGATTGCTATTATGCTGAACCTCGTTGCGATAGCAATGTCACATTATTTGATCTTGAGGATGTTAAAATTAGCAAAACTGAAATTTATGAATTAAGAGGAGATCAGTTATTTCCTAGTGATGAGCAGTATAATATATGTGCTCAAAATTACAATAAAAACCAATGCTTAATATTGTTTTTTGAAAAGTGTTCTCATTCAATTTTAGAAATCGTTAAAGAATTGGTTACTTATGACAACAATGTTATATGTTGCTTTCATTGTGACAAATTAGAAGAAATCTATCCATTAGCACTGTCTTTGCAGCAAATTTATAAAAAGAATTGTTCTTTCTTCACTACTTTAAGACTAATACCAATGAATTTTACAGTAGACATGCATAATGTTATTAATTACATCTACAGAAAGATTAACTTTAATATTGTTTCAGCTACATCATTTTCTGAAAAAGTTGACATCTTGGAATTATCAAATATAATTTCAACAAATAATGCTTGTTTACCATTTGTGACTCCAGCTACAACAATTATATCTGAATTTACAAATATAAAAAGCATGCTTGAATTAACTGAAAAAAATAAAGAATTTATTAATCACGTTAAGTATGAAACTTTAAATGGTGATCTTGAAGATTTAGTATACTTTGCTACTGTTCAAAAAAACGTCAAAGTAGCTTTGAAAAAAAATTGTTATGAAGAAGAATGTTCCTTTGAGTTTAACGAGTCTTTATTTTCTAGCTCTGCATTTACAATAAATCCTTTGCCTGAAATATCTCTTCCAAAGCCAAACTTTTCATCTTTTTCAGAACTTTCTACTAAGTTTAATGGTGATCTATTAAGAGAAAACTTAGATTCTTCAAATTTGGTTGTAATCACTGGATTTTCAGAGCTTGGTCCTTTAGGAAATGCTGCTACAAGATGGGATTTTGAAAAAAATTATTCCAAATTTTCAACTGAATCCATTATAGAGTTGTCTTTAATAATGGGCCTAATAAAATACGACGCTAAATCTTGTGGATTTATTGATGTGGCATCAACAAAAGTAGTAACTATAGAGGAAATTGAAAATTATGAAGCATACATTTTACAACACACTGGTATAAGAGTTATTGAAGAGGAGATTTTGGGTTACGATCCAACCAAAAAAATGATGCTCCAAGAAGTTGTTCTTGTTGAGGAATTTAAAGTTACAGTACCTGAAGAAACAATGCTACAATACAAACTTGAGCATGGGGAAAAAATTTCTGTCATCCCTATTCATGAAGAAAATCAAATGGATGTTATGTTTGAAGTAACTTTTAACCCTGGAAGTAGAGTATATTTACCCAAAGCTTTAAATTTTGATAGATTTGTAGCGGGTCAAATTCCTCTAGGCTGGAACGCGGAATTTTATGGAATCTCAAAAGAAATTATTGATCAAGTAGACAGATTAACCTTGTTTTCTTTAATTACTACAGCAGAAGCTTTAATAACATCCGGAATAGTTGATCCATATGAGTTGTATAAATACATGCATGTTTCTGAAGTAGGTAATTGCTCAGGCTCAGGAATCGGTGGATTAAAATCACATCAAAAGATGCAAAAACAAAGATTTGTCGATGATAATGTACAAAACGACATATTGCAAGAAACATTTATCAATGTAATGTCAGCTTGGGTAAACATGCTCCTTTTGTCTTCAAGTGGACCAATAAAAACACCTGTTGGGGCTTGTGCTACAGCTCTTGAAAGCTTAGATTTAGGTTATGAAACAATTATGTCTGGAAAAGCAAGCATGGTTTTAGTCGGTGGGTATGACGATTTAGTTGAAGAAACAAGTTATGAATTTGGTGCAATGGGCGCAACTTCTAATGCTCAAAAAGAAACTGCTTCTGGAAGGGCACCAAAGGAAATGTGCCGACCAATGACTTCTACTAGAAATGGGTTTATGGAGGCACATGGTTCTGGTATACAAGTTTTACTGAGAGGTGATTTGGCAATCAAAATGGGGTTACCAATATTTGGAATAGTTGGATTTACTTCAATGAACAGTGATAAAATTAGTAAATCTTTACCGGCTCCAGGTCAAGGTGTTTTAACTGCTGCCAGAAAAAGCCTAAATAAAAAGCATGCATCCAGAAAACTTTCTTTAAGCTATAGAAAAAACCAAATAAAAAAACTTGATCCAGAAGATTCACATACTAGAAAATATTGGAACATTGATTTTTATAAGAATGATCCTAATATTTCACCACTGGAAGGAGCACTGTCGGTTTTCGGCATGAATATTGATGACATCAGTGTAAGCACTTGTCATGGAACATCTACAAAAGCCAATGATAAAAATGAAACTAGAATAGTTAACACTATAATGAAAACTTGTAGTAGAACACCTGGTAATTTACTTCCTGTTGTTGCTCAGAAATCAATTACTGGTCACCCTAAAGCTGCTGCTGGAGCCTGGATGATAAATGGTGCATTGCAAATGTTTAAAGACTGTGTGGTTCCTGGAAATTTTAACGCTGATAACATTGATCAAAATTTAACTAATGAAAATGAGTACTTATTGTTTAATAAGGACAATGTTTCCAGTATGCAGACTATAAAATCTGTATTGGTAAGCTCTTTTGGATTTGGGCAGAAAGGCTCATTAGCTTTAATAATCAACCCGAATTATATTCTCGCAACGCTAGATAAAGAAGAATTAAAAGTTTACAAAAATAAATTTAATCTAAGGTATACAAAAGCTAATGCTGATTACCAATACAGAATTTTGAACAATAAGCTTTTCCAAGAAAAGAATACTAAGCCTTTTGAGAATATTAGTGATGAGACATTATACCTAGATGGTGAATTAAGATTGGATTAGGCAAGAAAAATATGCAATATATAAATATTTCTCTAAAAGATTTATCGTTAAAACTAATAAAAAAAAGTTATTAAAATCAGTTCTGTTATTCCTCTTTGATTTCAAGCTTTTTTCAACGCTAATTATCGATTTTTTTCCTACTAATTTTGTATTAATAAAATAGAAATTGGTAAATAAGAATCAAAGCACGTGCCAAAACCTTTAAAAATTTTTAAACGTGAAAAAAAACAAAAATGTAATATTAATCCATAAACCAGTGCAACAAGGTGGCAAAAACCAAACAAAGAAGAATAAAACAAGAGTAACCAACATATTTTCTTATTTAAAATGGAGAACAAAGAAGATGATATGGGTCACGTTTATTCTATGGAAGGCATTCCCACTAGAAAATCTCCTGAAAATATAAATCTAATCAGTTCTAATAAAGCTCCTATTGCTATTGATTTCGGTACTTATGAGGTGAAAGCAGGTATAGAATTATCGAATCCACACATGAGATTTCCAAGTATGGTATCAAAAGTTAGAGATAGAATGACAGGTATTACGCATTCTTTTGTTGGGAATGATATATTTTTAAATTCTTCCTTCTATAAGGATGCAAAGTCACCATTTACAGATGTTTTCGTTAACAATTGGGAGTATACAGAAATTATAATGGATTACATACTAGGAAATCTTACAACGGAACGAAGCGAAAATCCAATTTTAATTAACGAACCAATGGCTACATTGCAACAACAGAGATCAAACTGGTATCAGTTGTTGTTTGAATCATACAACAACGTTAATGAGGTAACTTTTGGTGTTGACTCTTTATATGCTTATTACGGACTTGCAGGAAACAGCGCTTTTAAAAAGAACGGAATTGTAATTAATTGTGCTAACTCTAGCACTAGTATCATACCAATTTTGAATGGATCTGCAGACTTTAGCAAATCACAAAGACTGGACGTTAGTGGTGAAAAGTTGAAGGCATATCTAAGCAGGAGTTTGCAATTGAAGTATAATACAAACTTTAATGATTTCCAAGTTGCGAATTTGTTTCATAATTTTTCTTATGCTGCTTTAAATTACAAAAATGAAGCCATGGAAATGATGAATGACGTGGATGTTTTAAAAGAAAAGGACATTACTGTTCAATTAGATTACAAAGAGCCCGACGTTGTAGTCAAAAGTGAAGAACAGTTGAGACTGGAACAAGAGAAGAAACAAAAGTTAGGAATAAAATTGCAGGAACAAGCCAAGATTAAAAGAGAAGAAAAGCTAAAGGAAAAGCAGAACGACTATTTATATTATACTGAAAAAATAGAGAATGAATGGAGAGATCTATCAAAGACAGAGTTTCAGAGAGAACTTGAAATGGCAGGCTTTGAGAATGAACAGGACTTCAAGAAGTATATGAAAGGGTTGGTTTCAAGTCTCGAAAGAGCCAAGAAGAATGAAGACGGTGAAGAAGAGGAGGTGGAAGCAGAAGAGCCAGATACATCTTTGATAGACATACCAGATGCTGAATTGACATCTGAGCAAATTAAACAGAAGAGAGCACAAAAACTTCAATTAGCTGGGTTCAAAGCGAGACAACAGAATAAACAAGAAAAACTAAAAAGACAACAAGAACTAAATGAGGCTATTGAAAGAGACATTCAGTGGAGAGAGCAGGATTTGAAATCTTGGATAAAGGACAAACATGATAAGTTAAAATTGCTTTTAAAATCCAGAAAGGAGAAAACTCAGTTAAAAAAAGAGTTGAAAGATAGAAAGTCTGCTATTAATCAACAAAAAATGAAGAACTTAACATCATTGGTCGATGAAGAAACAAAGGATAGTGCTGATGGGGGAAGAGGTGCGAACAAAAGAAACAGATTAGCTGTCACTATAGATAATGATCCTAACGACACTTTTGGGGCAAACGACAAAGATTGGGAAGTTTATAACAAACAAAATGATGTTTTGGACGATCCAGTAAAGATTGATGAAATATTGACCTCCGAGTTTAAGGAGATTGTAAAATTAGAACATTTGTTATTGGAATTTGACCCTGAATTCCACGAACATCACACTTTAAATCATAAATTAGAAAATGTCTGGAGAACCTCTATAATACATAGATTCTTGAGAGGTCCAAATAAATATCATGATACCTTAAGAGAACACAATCAAATTCATCTAAATATTGAAAGAATAAAACCGGTTGAAACTCTTTTTAACCCATATTTACAGGGAGTTCCTCAAATTGGTATAACTGATACTTGCAGGAACATCATCCTAGGTAAAAGAACAAGAATTAGTGAGGTAGAGGCAGAAATTTGTCAAAATGTGTATCTAACTGGTGGTGTGAGTAATACCAAGAACTTGAAACAGAGAATAGTTGCGGATTTTGAATCTTGGTTACCAACAGGAAGTGATGTTAAAGTCCATAAAAGTGAAGATAGTTCTTTAGACTGCTATAATGGTATGCTAGCCTTTTCCCAAGGTCCAGATTACAGATCAAGTATTTTGAGTAAAGAAGAGTATTTAGAAAAAGGACTTGATTATTTGAAAGAGCATAAATTAAGCAATGTTGTAGATTTTTAAACAAACCAAAGAGAAACACGGCTGTCTATTTTTGATGATATACCAATAATAAATAAATATGCATAATCTAGTGCACATATCCTAATGTTCAATTTGGATTATGATTCAGGCGGAAGAGAGAATATGCTAATGGCTACATGGTTTTTTATTTAGGGAACTACTACAATTCTTCTTTTTGATAAATTTTTATTATTAGTTTTTACTGAGAGTTTATTTTATTTAATTGAAACAGCGAAAAGTTTTATGCTGCAGCAGGCTTTTTTGTTTCAATTCCCAGACTGTTTTTAATTCGATATTGTTTTTGTAATTTATTGCTTTACCATATATAAATCTGTATATCTTCCCCTCTCAAAAATCATTATTCTTTAGTTTTTTTAGCTTTTGGATTAATACCCTTTTTCTTTAAACTATCCTTTTTAGATTTTTCAATATATTTCTCATCTTCATCATCATCGAATTCAGCAAAGTCATCGTTAATGATTCCTTCAACTTCCAATTCCTTTTGAGCCATGTATTCTTTTTCTTTAGCGGATGATTTATTATCATCAAACTTAGATGGACCAGTTTTAACAAATTTGGCAACAAAGAACCCATCAACGTTGTAAGCATGTGGATAGTATCTTCTAGCTAGGGAAACGGATTTATGGAATTTTTTACCTCTATAACTAGTAAAGGCTTCTTTACCAATGGCTAACCCTGTGTCAACCAACTTCACATTTGGTCTCTTTCTTAAAGCATAATCAATGACAGCTTCATCTTCTTCAACTGCGACAGAACAAGTCGAGTAAACAATAACACCTCCAGTTTTTGAGTTACAATCCACAGAATCAATAGCAGAAAGTAGCAACTGCTTTTGCAAATGTGGAATATCGATGAAATCTTTTGGTGTTCTGTTCAGCTTAACATTTGGATCTTTACCAATAACACCGGTACCAGTACATGGGGCATCTAGAAGAATTCTATCAAAACCACCAATTACCTTAGGGAATTCTCTGGCATCATAATTACAAACAATAGTGTTGGTACAACCAAGTCTATGAATATTTGCAATCAATGATTTAGTTCTTTTGGCATTGAAATCGTTTGCAAAAACAACACCAGTGTTTTTCATCATAGCCGAAATATAAGTGGTCTTACCACCTGGAGCAGAAGCCATATCAAGGATTCTTTCGTTTTCTTGTGGATCTAAAGCAATACATGGCAAAAAGGAAGAAGCAGCCTGTAGGATATACTGACCAGAAAGATATTCTGGAGTTGCACCAACTGGGATGTTGGATTCAAAAATTTGCAAACCAGTCTTTGACCAGTTCCCTGGAATTGGCTGTAGATTAACACCTCTGTTAACTAAACTCTGTGCAAGATCTCTTCTTTTAGTCTTTAAAGTGTTAGTTCTTATGGTGATTGGTCTGGCAACTTCGTTACTTTCAAAAAATTCTATAGCTTCAGTTGGAGAAAACAACTGGAATAGCTTTTCTGCTAAAAATTCAGTATAACCAAAGTACTTTACAATATCTTTCAATAATCTGTCGGTGTATTGAGATCTAGACTTAGTTGGATCAGCTAGTTGTTGGAAGTTTTCGAGTATCTTTACAATTTCAAGCATTCTGGTTCTAGTTGTTGTTAAATCTTCATTTTCTTCTAGTTCCTCATCCTTCAAAAGAACATCTGTAATTTTTTCCTGCAAATTACTTTGCTTTAATTCCATCTCAGCTTCTTCTTCAATTTCTCTTTCTTCTTTGTCTAATTTGGCAGAGAGTTGTTCAATGTTGTTCATGTTCAATTTCTCAATATCTTCATCGGAGTATTCGTCATCATCTGACCACTTGATACCTTGGTTGTCTGATTCTTCTTCGTTTTCATATTCTTGCTCCAAATCAAATTCATCTTGCAAATCATTGTCGTCAGATGAAGCATCCTCATCAAACAAAGCTTTACTGGATTTTGCCAAGGCCTCGTAGTCGACATCTGGTAATTCTTCTTCATCTTCGTTTGTGCTTTCAGCTTCTTTCTTTTGCTTTTTGGCTTCTTTCTTTGGTTCCTTGACTTCCTTCTTTGGTTCCTCAGATTCTTTCTTTGACTTCCTTACTTCTTTCTTTTGCTTTTTAGAACTCTTGTTCTCAGAATCAGTGTCTAAAGATCTCTTTTTGCTGCTATCTTTCTTTTTGTCTTTAGACTTGTTCTTTCTGTTGTTGAATTCATCCAATGTTGGTGGATCCCTTTGTCTATTTTTCAACTGTCTACTTCCCATTTTGTAGTTAATATAATAGCCACTAGAAATAAAACAAGACTCGCTTTGGTTTCATTAAATTCTTGCTTATATTTGTTAATTTTAAGAGTTTAATGTGTAAAATGCTAAATTTAAAAAAAAAAAAAAAGAAATTTTTGATTAATTTAATTTTCCCGAGTATGCCCAAATGAGGAAATGTATAGTTTTCTTTTCATATACTAGTAATATTAATCAAGTTTTCTCAAAAAGAAATTTTTTTTTTTTAAAGTACATGTAAAAAAAAATTGAGACTGAAAAATTGCTAATAAGCTGTGGCAAGTATTTAGTGTAAAAAGTTAATGTGAATTTATTAAACACCAACAGATTTGTAAATAAATATCTTAAAAAGATTTTAATTAATTTTCTTTTCAATTTTTAGGTAAAAAAAAAAAAACACAATTTAACAGCAAACCTTAAAAACAAGCAATCCAACCAATAGTTAGAAACATAATGCCTATAAACCCGATAACACATATTGCTAAGGATAAGTATATCATCATTCAGTTACCCAACGACTTGTATAAGATCTATAATACTTCGAGTGAGGTTATTGGATTAGGTAAATATGGATCTTTTTACAGCAAAGATATAGTTGGATATCCATACGGAACAGTTTTTGATATAGAATATGAGGAGCTGAATGACCAGCAGAAAAAGAAAAATAAAAAAGAAGAAAAACCAGGTACTGCTCTACCAAGAAAGAATGACACATCACAATCCCTAGAAATTAACGAGGATATATTGTCTAATAGCTTTAACTCAGATAACAACCAGCTGCTTATAGATCAAGGATCAAGTATTCAAAAATTAAGTAATGATGATATTGAAATGCTAAAGGAACAGAATACTAAAGCAGACAAATTAATTTCAAATATTATTGCGAATAACGGAAATTTCCAGTTGAAGACTAAACAATCACAACAAAAATATTTGCTAAGAAAGTTCAAAAAGTTTTCAAAGTGCTTTAAAGTTGAAAGATGTACCCCACAAAACTTGCTTAAATTTTTGATGGATAAAAACGATTTATTAAGAATCAACGACATATCGCTAGAATCCATTGCTTTACAATTAAATTTGAGTAATGTACAAGCTAATGGAAATTATCTAGTAATGGATGAAACAGGTGGTTTCTTGATCTACTCTATTTTGGAGAGAATGTATGGAGGGAAAGAAGATGACGAAACAAAGAAGGGTACCATTACCATTATCACTGAAACTGAACATCCGCAGTTGGACTTATTGAAATACAGTAATTATTCTGATGAATTTTTGAAAAAAACAATCAGATATATCTCAATTATGGAACTTTTGAAACCGCAAACAGAAGATTCCGTTAGAGAGGAGTTTTCAAGACTCAATGAGAACATCAACATTCAGGATCTTTTGGATTTAGAAAAAAGAACTCCTTTACAGCAAAGAAAAGTCAACTGGTTTGAAAGACAGATGAAGCTGATTGAAATAAGCTCGACTTTGAATTACTACGACTCTTTAATAATGCAAACTGATTTTGAGCTGAAAGAGCTTATTGATAGAATAAACAAATACGTTAAGCCGGGATCTCCAATCGTTGTATTTTGCAAATTTAGAGAACCATTGTTGGATCTTTCAAATGAGTATTTGATGAAAAATTTAAATTTCCTAAACGTCAAAATTTTGCAAACCTCATGCAGACCATATCAAACTAAAAGAGGCAAAATACATCCTTTAATGACTATGAAAAGCAATGGTGGTTGGCTGCTAAGTTGTTACAAGGTTATCGTTCATGAAATGAGTTTAGATGACTCAAAGTAGTCACTTATTTATATATCGAACATTTTAGATATTCGACTACATTTTCTGTACCCATAAACAGCTCTCAGTTTACCGTTGCCATCTATCCATTTAGAAACTCTCCATATGGCTGGGTCTAATGCTCGATTAACACATTCAAATTGGGCTATCTCACCAAGTTCATAAAAAAAAGAATCACAGTAGTTGGACCAAAAGTGTACAAAGTTGTCATAAAATTCAAGATTACCGTATAGTGCTAAACCAGGCTCATAATTTTTCACTGAAGTGTTTAGAAAGGGAAGACTAGACTGTAAAACATACGGAGGATTCGCAACAATCATATCCACCCTTTCATTTTCAGAAATGTTACCTATAGATTTTAATAATGTAGAGCTTGGATTTAAAACGTTTCCTTGCACATATTGAACACTGTCAAGATTGTTTTTTTTCTTGTTTTCATTCGCTAAATCAATACATGCTTTGCTAATATCAACTCCAATAACCAAGCAGCCTGGATTAGACTCTTTGATGGCAAGAGACATACATCCAGAGCCGGAACATAAATCTAAAACTTTCACACTGTTGTTATCTTCATGTTTTAGGTACTCTTTGAGAATATTGTTGTTTATAAAATGACATATTTCGTCAGTTTCCCATCTTGGGATGAGAACGTTTGGTTTACAAAGAATGGTCAAATTTTCTGCAAAAGGCTGTGTTTTAAGTATGTACTGCAGTGGTATCCCTTTATATCGTTGCAAGACTGCTTTTACAGTTTTTCTTATATCATTCTTGAAATTATTTTTGATCCATATAAGTTCTTGCTTTGAATCTTGTATATTTCGACATTGTGGGAGCAAGTAAGGTAGCAATGGATCTATATTTCTAGCTTTCCTTATAAGGCCATATGATATTCTCATCAAATGAAAAAAATATTGAACCTGCCAAATATAAATAACAAAAAAGTGGTTGGAGGGAAGGCGTTGGTTGGTGTTGTCATTACTGATATTTATTCTCTTATAATGCTTTACTTTGAAATTAAATATACTTCACTACGGATTTAACTAAAATAGGTTCGTTAAATTTGGCGATGCTAAAAAAGAAAAATCAACATTAATTAGTAAGGACTGCATATAAAGAAGCTGAGCAAAAGTGAAAATAAAAATAATTAAATAAACGAATGTATGCTAAAAGATCAAAGTGGGAACATATATAAAACAGAATTTTTGTTGTTTTTTTTTTTTTTTTTTTAAAGAATTAAAATAATAACCATCAATGCCATTTTATAGCTGGAAATCATAGAAAAGAACAAAAACGAAAGCAGGTTTCTTCAGCAAAGGCCTATAAACAGAAATTTCTTGCAGAGAAAAAAAAAAAAAAAAACAAGAGAACGGCTAGCCTGTTAGGTAACAAAACAGAAATCATTTATTCAAAATTTCTCTTTCTCTTTTTCTCAGTTCACTTACAAATTTAAACATGGATTCCATAGGGCTTTCCACGTTGTTGATTCGTTGGTAAAGCATTAAGTTTTTCAGATTTGTCATGACATCAGAAAGCTGCAAACTTTTCAAGAAATTTGATGGAGTATTGAATTCGCTTTCCAAACCAAAGGATTCTGTCTTTTTCCTCAAAAACTGAACCAGCAATTCGTTATCCGAAAGTTGGTTGCCTGATTCTTCTTCGACTGCGGCTTCCTCTTCATCCACATCGTACTGGGGAGCGGAAGTATAGTTTGGGAATGGAAGCTCATCTGTCTTTTTACTTTGATATACATCGCCAAAGGTTGAATCTATATTCTCGTTATCAAGATTGGATTTAATGCTTTCAAATTTTTTCTTTTTAGCGGGTTTCTTGTCTAATTTTCTATCTAGGATGAACTGGAGAAGCTGATCCAAATCACCATTTTTGTTCAAATTATTTAGCGAAAGGGATGTTTCTGAAGCAAACAAATCAGCTTCTAGCCTCACAATCTCCAGAAACTCAATCTTTAACCAAGAATCAAAAATAACTTTGATATTAAATTTTTTTATCGTTCGTGAACCGTCAGGATAACTTTTCATGATAATAAATTCATTACTCTCCACGTATATCGTACCGTTATTCAAGACCTGTGCTTTCAGGTTATTTATAAACATTTCCAAATCTGCATTCACCATATTTTCCATCCACCCTTTGAAGAAAAATAAAAACGACAGCACTGACAGTTCAAAAGTTCTAATTTTAACATTGCTCGCAGTAGAGGATATGACATAATGAACAGAACCATAGGGAGCAAACATTTTATCCAGAATCATAATAGATGGTTCAAGTTTTTTTGCAAATTCGGTTTTGTCCGGCAAATCCTTAAGACCAGAGATAGCTTGTTTTACTGAAAGAGATATCATATTTATGATCTCATAAATCCTTAGAATAGCCATGTTTGAGAGATATTTTCTAACAGAATATACCGGTGGCTTCAAATGCGAAACTGAGTTGGGAAGAGGTTCTGGAATAATAAAACTTCTGGATTCATCTGACACTAGTGGAAGAAGATGAACGGGGACTCTTAAGGGTTGTTGTGTTTTCTTCGCGTTTGTTCCATTGTTGGTAGAATAATCCTTGTCCGGTTCATATAGTTTCTGTTTCTTGTGGGAGTTGTTTGTATATCCGCTCATATTGCATTCCTAAAAAACAATCCTAAAAATATCCGGTTTATACAATCAGCTGCCGCTAATGGTATATCGATTGTTCAATTTACTCAACAGTAAAAGTCAGCAAAAGGGGTATTGCTGTTAGCCTAATTTTCAATTTTTATCAGATTTTTTTTGTCGGCCCAAGCTTTTTTTTTTTTTTTTTAAAGATTTTTGATGCTCTAAATCGGACATAAGCAAAACATACAGACCGAAAACAATAACCAGCAGTAGGATTACATCAAGGAAATGCCTACAAAAACGCACTAAAAAGTGCCAAATATCCATCGTATTTATTAACAGTATTAATAACCAACCACTGAATTTAATATTTATTTTTAAATAATAAAAATCCAGACGTACAATGGGGTTAATGCACTGCTGATGATGTTGGTATGGGCTTTGGCTGCTAACCCCGTGACTGGCAATTTTAGATAGAAATAATCTCATCTTGGGCTGCTTCGTGTACTATTATTACTAAAGCAGAGTAAGCACCGTTCCAGTTAAAAATATCTTTAGAAGTTTTGCTTCTACTTTCGTATTTTTTATAAACGCATCATGCTTTTAATGCAAACCACTTTACAGATTTTCCAGGCTGTATCCATTGTTAGCCGATGATTATTTGATGCGGCTCTGGAGAACAAGTCACTGCTCTAATGTCCGACACACAGGTTGCCATTGTGAAAGTTCATACGGTGCCGTAGTGAATGATGTTTTCTTTGGGTTTCTTACGCGAGACAATTGTTTCTGGTGTACAATTCCAACATTTTGGCAGCTTAAATGGGGATTACTCTCAATGTTCTAATGTTTCACGTCACTGGTCATACTAGGCTTCAGTGTCAGTGATTCCAGAAACGCAGTGCTGCAAATATGCAGGCAGCTAACAGTTGAAACTAAACAAGGAAGGTACAGAGTAAAGTAAACAAGAAAGAATCAGAGTAAAGTAAAAAACGAAGGTACCGATTAAAATAAAAAACACTGAGTAAAGTGAAATAAAAAACACTGAGTAAAGTAAAATAAGAAAGTACTGAGTAAAGTAAAAAACGAAGGTACCGATTAAAATAAAAAAAAAAACATTGAGTAAAGTAAAATAAAAAAAGTAGCGAGTAAAAAAAGGTATCAGCTTTACCTCCATGCTTAATGCCACTGCTTCAGAACAACTCGTAAGGATGCACTGACAACACGTGGGCTAGACTGACCATTGCATGGGTTCCGTTCAAGGTGAATACAACCACCTAACACACATTCATGAAAGACGTATATAAAAGATGCGTTCATTCCAGCTTATAAACAACACCACCGTCAGCTGAAAATATGATTCTACGGGGCAACTGCTGTCTAGGAAGAACTTTTAGCTCCTTCTTCTCTTTTTCTTCAGCAGCATCTTCACCATCGTTCTGCACGTCGTTCTTGTTTTCCCTGCGAGTTTCCCCTCTATTTGCACCAACTCTTCTTTTCAGCAGCTTATTTAAAACCAGTCTTTTCTCTTCTTGAATTCTTCTTTCAGCCAAGGCTCTCCGCATTCTCAGTTTCTCTTCTCTCACAAGATCTTTATCGTCTTCTATCTCGTCTTCGTTATCATCAATCAGATTGCTTTCCTCCTGTTCAAAACTGCTTTCTGCAAATGCTTCCTCCTCCTCCTCTTCTTCTTCTTCCTCCTCTATTTCCTTTGCTGCTCTTCTTGAACTGCGCTTAGGCAGCGGTGTGATTTCTTCCTCTTCTGCTTCCTCCTCTTCATCGTCTTCATCAAATCCAGCAATTACATCAGATTGTTCATAATCTTCATCTGGTTCTTTGTAATCCTCCTCGCTGCTGCTTTCTTCCTTGTATGACACTACTTTTCTTCGTTTGGTTGTTCGCTCAGGAAGGTCATAGTCAGTTTTTGTTTTTCCTCTTGCTCTGGCAGTTCGACGACTCATGCTAAATATTAATTGAACCTAGATGCTAATTTTAATGCTCGCTTTGGTTTTATATAAATTTGTTTGGTATTTGTATAAATTTATTTGGTGTGTTGATAAAAATTTTGGTGTTTATAAAATATCTTTTTCGTGGTTATACAAGGTATCTAGTGCTCTGATGATTATCTTTTCCAAAACAGTGAAGCAAGTTTCGTTGTTAAGGACCGAAATAGGTATTTTACTGAAATTTTTTATTTTATTTTTCAGTAGCGTTGTTTCTCTCGGGAAGAAGAAATCCGATGATAATCGTAATAATGAGATTGGGCTGATATATTTAAGGAAGGGGAGTTTTGAGAAAAGAAGCAAAGAACTGCAACTGCGTAAATATTAAAAAACTAAGAAAAAACCTACAAAAGCATCTTCTTTTTTATTTTTAAAAGAAACATCTTCTTATTTATTTTTACCAGAAACATCTTCTTATTTATTTTTACCAGAAGTTGATCGCAATGAAAATATTATACTGTAAATCGGGATGTTTTCTGCATCCTACAAAAAAAATACAAGACAATATTGAGGGATTCATAACGATATTTAAGAACGACGCTAATTCATTGCCGCATTTGGGATTTGTTTCCAAGTCAGACATAAACTCAAGTTTGAGTGAGCATCTTGACAAATTAGACCTGTTTTTCATTAAAAACAGCATTATTGATTATAAATATAACAGTTCTAGCGTTACTACTGAGATTCCATTAGACATTTCAAGTTTTTACTACAATATCAGCTTAGATTCTATCCACTTGATCCAGTTTAGAAAGCCATCGAAGTTTTACAAAGGATCAATTCTAATAAAACTTTTGAATCAAAGAGAATTTGTTATATTTTTGCATGATGATGCCAGCGAATCAACCAAATATATCAGAAACTACAAGATAAAGGTGCAATACAATCCCTTTAACGAGCACAATATCTATTGGGGAGGAGAGGATTTGAAAAAATGTTTAATTAAACTTACTCCAATGATGAAAAACGCTGAAAATGTATATCTTTTAAACATGAAACCGAAAACTGTGGATCTTTCTGGCGATTCTTTTAGCTCTGAAACAAAGTCTAAAAAAACAGAACAAAAATCTCTATGGGATACTTGGGAAAGTACAAAGTGGTCATTGTTAGCCAAATTTGCAGATTTGTCAGTGAAGATTACCGATAAAGATAATTTGAAAAGCATCCAGTCACATGAAAACGTCAAATGGGTTTTAAAGAAGGTCCAGGAAATAACACCACAGGAATCCAAAGATTTCCTATATAACCAGCAGCAGTATTTGAAAATTTGGGCAGATAGAGTGATTAAAGATAATAAGAAACTGTCAAAAATCAGTCAGTATGAAGATGAAAATGAAAATTTTACCTATCAAAAACCAAGAGAGGCGCTATGTGATTTGTCTGAAGTGATTGATGAGGAAGGATACCTGAAGATAACGATGTTTGAACTTCGCTCTTTTCTTAGCTCAAAGAATATAAGCAACGTCATTAGATGCTTTGCTTACCAGATTTTACTGCAAATGTATCCATCTGATTCTTCATTTGATTCAAGAACAAAAATTTACAAAGATCTTAAAAGAAAATACAATGAACTTCCACTTCCCCATGATCAGGAACATAACTTTCAAATATTGAAAGATGTTTACAGACTAGTGTCCGCTGCTGATATTTTTGCTCAAACTACAGAGGAAGAAGACGAATCTGAGGATAATGTGGATTGGGCGCTAACAAATTTACATTTGATCAAGATAAAGGAGATACTTCAAAAGCTAACAAATGATGATGTTGGATATGTTCAAGGAATGTCTGATTTGATAGTGCCAATATATTTGCTATTTCCAAACGATGAGGTGACTGTATACTATTGTATGAAGGGTCTATTTGATGTAATTGGTTTAAGATCTAATTTTAGAGAGGACCAAAGTGGAATAACTTCAAATTTGGAAGACATAGCCAACTTGGTTGAAATTTTAATTCCAGAATTGATGAAAAAGCTCAAACAAATCAGCGGGGATAATTTTGTTTTTGTTTACAGAATGATTTTAGTTTTATTTACTAGGGAAAGCTTTTCAGAGGGTTCTGCTGATTTGATGAAGTTTTGGGATTATACCATCGCAGGTTTTAGAAAATCTTCTCAAGTTTGGATTGTGTTGGCCATTTTGAATAAGCACAAGGAAAAAATCCTGAGCATTGAAATATTCGACGAGTTATTTGTTTATTTCAACACAATAAAGATCGAAGATGCTGATGAAATACTTCTGATGAGTGAATGGCTGTTTATGAAGTACTTTGAAACTGTAAACAGATTTGATCTTGAAAGACTTAAATGGCCTATTTCAGACACTGACCAGGAAGAAGTAGACCCATTAGGCACAAGAATGAGAAGACTTCTAGAGCAACCGCTAGACTAAATGATGTGCTGCGGTTTTTACAGTATGTAAATGCTATATTTGTGTCCTTTTTTTTTGCTCACAGCTTTATGGCTTTTTTGTATTTTCTCTGTTGTAGTTTCCACTGTAGTTATTCTTTCTCTTAAATCTCATCTCCAACTCCTCTAGAGTTCCTGCAAAAGGATTCTTTTCTAGTTCCAGCAACGCTTTACTTTTCACAGAACTCAATTCTTTTATCGGCAGCGGGGAAACGCCAAGTAATATACATTTGTTGTAGTATTCGATATACTTATCAACACCATATTTTTTTATAAACTTATCATGTCTGTCTCTCCAGGACAGAGGAGTGTGGTCAGGAAATTTAAGTGACATTTGATTAAAAAACTTTCTTGTCGTTGGTCCTTTTGTTTTGTTACATCTAAACTTTGCAAAACTTGGAAGTTCACCGATTTGCAGTTCACTGTCGTTATTTTTACAGAGTATTTCAGGATCCGTTCCTATGTATTTTTCAGTACCATCTACAACCGCTTTGTAATAGTCTAGCTCAAGTTTTTGCAATAATGGGAAATCTAGTGGGTCAGGTTGCCCATCTGCATTTTCATTGAATGCCAAATAGAAAACACATTTGACAGCTAATGCTATCAAGTAATCTTCTTCAGCAGTGTATGCTTTTTTGATACCACCGGGAAGAGTTGTAGTCTTAATATAGTTCCCATCAGCGTCTGTGAGTATTTCTCCAGTTTTTTTGTTTACCTCATATACATACTCTAAATCCTTCCATAGTGTAGAAAAAAACCTTGATCTTATGGAATTTCCTGTATGAGAGGTGAGCACTTCTCCAATGCGCTGATATAATTTGTGAGTGTTTTTCAAATGGGGATTTCTTCTAACGTATTCCTTTATTAACTCATCCTCTTCTTTTGTGAAGCTTGACCTGCTGAATTCTTTAATTTCTGCTGGTATGTAAACTTTTTTCTTCTTTAACGGAGGCTCACCATCGGTTTCAGGATCACCTTCTATTGAAGATGTGGCTACCAAGTAATCTAATTGGTTTTCATTTAAATACGGCGCTTTAACCTTTTGAATGTCTTTGTCACTGAGTTCGTTAACAGAGTCCACTTTGTCAGAAACATATGGTGTGAATACAAGTTTTGACGCAGAGGACGCATTAGAATCATCATTGGGAAGAGTTGGTACCAATGCATTCAATTCCGTCTGGTTGTTGTTAACATTTTCTTTTATAATTTCACTTTCTTGTCCCTCTGAAAAACGCGATTCTTTCAGAAACTGTGTTTTGTTTTGTAAATCTTTCGGCTCCCCTAAACCATCAACTTCTTTATTTTCATCCAAACCATCAACGGCGTTCTGTTCATCTAAACCACCAGCATCTTTCTGTTCATCTAAAGCATCAACATCTTTTTGCAACACATCAGCATTTAGGTTTGAAGTAGCCGAATTCTCTTGAAGGGATTCCTCAACATGCTTCATGCTTTCTTCATGAATCGCCTGAATTATGTTGAACCCCTGTTGGCTGTCTTTTTCTGTCTCATCCATTACCGACAACATTTCATCAAAAAGATCTTCATTTAGTTTTGAAACATGCTGAGGCACATTTGATTTGCTGATACTTGCCTGCACTTCTATTTCTTCACTGTCGTTAGCCTTCAAATTAGTCTTTTTATTCAATAGTCCGTCTGTTTTTTTACCATTTTTATTCATTGATCCGTCTGTTTTATTACCATTTCTAGTGCTGGCCTTGGCAATCCTCGTTTTAGTTTTCACAGTTACTTGCTCTCCATTTGACGTCTCATTCTTTTTACTTGAGGCTACATTTTCGCTGGCGCTATCTGCAGTTCCCAGAAGACCTTTAAGAAATTCTTTAAACTGATTCATTGGTTAGTTTAGGGTGCTAAGATGTGAGTTTGAATGGTGGATTTATGGTTTTGAAATGCTCATATTGTAGAACACAAAGAATGTATTGTTTATACAAACACAGAACATGATAGTTGGGCATCTGCTGTAACGTGTGTTTTTTTAAACAAAAAAAAAAAAACAAACATCTTCACGTGCCTCAAAAACATGAACAAAAACAAACGATACCATACAAAACTTATAGTAGGCTAATTATTTCAGCTAGATACTCAACGATGATTAGATAAAATACTCATTTATATAATTTAGAATGGGGTGCGATTTGTATAATTTACAATGGGGTGTTATTTGTATAAACGTTCGGTTAGATTGTGAAATCTTCAACTAGCTAGCGTAAAAACACCAGAAATGGTTGTTGTGGGGGAAATAATTGGATATCTTGTCCCAAGACGGCTGATTAGCTAAGTTTTTATGTTTCTTGAGACTCTGTTGTATGACCTTCTTTTGAAATAAGCGTTAGAAAAGGTCTGCTTTTTTTTAAAAAAAAAATCTAATGACAGTCTGAAGAAACAACTTCATAACTAGATATTTGACCGTCACGTATAGTGTACACTATAGCTGTGAGACTGCCACCGGATACGCATGCTGTATCGACCCCCTTCGTTCTTGTGTGCAAGTTCAATCCCCTCCCCGAATTGTGGCCGTAAATTACTTGGTATTCCTGAATCAACTTTATGATTGGATCAGTCTTGAAAATGTCTTTGAGGGCCCTTGTTTTCCACAATTTGAACCACTGAATACTGTTTTCAAACTTTTTCGTGCTTGTTTTTGAGTAATCATCCATATCAACCCATTTCATAGATACCAATGAGTTTATAGATAGTTTAGTGAGACTTTGACTGTTTGATTTGCGGTCTAGAATGTGCTTAAGATCTGTAGGCAATAAACCCGCATGCGCAGCGATTAGCTTCAATTCTGGAATCTCTAGAACAACACTGCACTTCTGAGCTATGTATTTGATGCCTTCGTCTCCTATCTGAGTCAGAGCATCTTTCTGTGTTTTCTTTATAGGATTAGTGTATGGAATGAAATGATCATTGTTGTCAAGAAAATCTAAAGGCATGTACCCTGGAAGACTTAGATCTAGAAGCTTTTTTTTCTTCTTAGCTGGCATTTCAACTTCATCCCCACTGAAATACTTTTTTGTTAGGTTCACATGCTTATTCATTGAGTCCAAAATATCTTTGTAACGATTAAGGTAGTAAAAAAGGGTTGTTACCTCGTGGTTTCCAAAAATACACTCAACCTGACTGTCATTTTCTGACATCCAGTCAACAATTCTGTCAGAATAAGGGCCTTTTGAAGTAAAATCACCCAAAAAAATGAATTTATCCTGGGGAGTAATAGAAAATTGTTGGTCTAGTTTTGCTTTTAAAGCTTCAAATTCAGAAAACATCCCGTGAACATCGCCAATGAAAAATAGCCGTCCATCGTTATAGTTTTCAATAGTTTTTACTGTGCTTAATTGGGGGAAAGCCAAGTAATCTTGTATCAGAGATGTAGAAAAAGAGTACCCAAGATACACCAAAACAGCTCCTGAAAATGCAAAAAGAAAAGTGAAAAAAGCGACAAGTTTTTTTACCAAAGAACTGTAGTCGTAATCGTCTTCAGCGTAGTCCTCCACTGTGCCAGATGAGGCGCCAGAGAGCGAGTTGTACCGGCCCTGTGTCATTATAACTAAAGTTGTATAGAATAGTTATTTTTATTTTTAATTTATTTTTTTTGTGATTATTGTAATTTAATTTGAATGGTTCATTCTAGTTTCTATATGTGTATTTTATTTTGAATAGTTGTGCTTTCATTCATTTAGATTTGTGCACATAGAAAACGTTTGTATCTTCTGTCCTCAACAAACGATGCACCAGTATACGAGTATGTTGTGACTAAGATGGTAGCAGCCACGTGCTGTAAAGTCATTCTGCTAATAAACTCATTAACTTTTAGCGTACTGCAACCAAGGTTGCAAAATGTCTAAATCAGGCTAGAAAAAAAATGAAAAAGAAAAACAGATCCCAAAAATAAAATTGGAATTATTTGAGCAAAAAAACAAACAAACAAAGATTTATATAAACATTACAAGCCTTAAATGCATCATATTTGTACGCTAATGTTGTTGTTTACTTTGTATTTGCTGAGTGGGGGATTACTGAACGGCTTTAAGAATCAGCAACCAAGGGTTTGATACGGTTGTACTTCTGCTGACTCAGGTGGCGTGATCTCGTCTTAAAAGCACCGCAACCATAATAAAGTTCCTGCTCTTTTTTCTTTTTTATGTTTTATGAAAATTTTTGTTTTGCTCATGTAAATAAATATTTTAAGCAGAGTTTGCATTAACCAAATAGAATATTAAAAATGCAAGAGTCTAATAGTCAGTAAGTACATTAAACATTTCATAAAAATCGAAGCATAAATCTTGATTTTAGCCACGGCACTTGTGATTTATACTATTGCACTGTAGCAAATAATCTTTATGGGCATACCGGAGTTAAGCATTTAATTTAATTTTTTAGGTTTCTCCTTTAAAGAAGTAATTCGGGGGGTGCAGTTTGAAAAAAAAAAAAAAAAAAAAAAAGAAGCCTAAAATGTTTCAAATAATATGCTGCTCGAGATGTGCTTATTTTATGTGAATAAACAGTTTAATCCAACTTAAACATTTCCAAGATATATAAATATACTTTTAAGACCACGAAAAAGTGTAAAAAATCAGGATTAAAGCTTACCATATTTTAGTAACGCTAAACTTGTTATATATTTATTAGGTAACCAAAAGTTGGTATATTATTGAGGCACACCACCAGCACAGACATTGAAGTTAGATATAAAAAAAGGAGCCAAAAATGCCACTGGGTCAGTTATCACTAAAGACTATATCCGAATCTAATTCGAATATCGACTACATCAACTGGAGTATATTAAACGAGCTGATTATGATGGAACTTGAGGATTCAGACGAGGACAGTGACAACGATTTCGATATGACCACAAGCGACAATAAACCCATAGAGACAGACTTGTCACAGAATGGCTTCACAAAAGATTTGCTGAAACAGCTGAAGGAACAATGCACAGAGACTTTTGAAAAGATCAACACTTTGATCACAAACAACGGGGATCTGAAAGAGATATCTTCTTTGGGACATTTTTTAAAAGGTTCTTCCTCAGCACTTGGGTTGCTGAGAATCGCATACTACTGTGAGGTGATCCAGAACATAGCTTTGAGAAAGGAATTAAGCAAAACTTTGAAGGTGGAAAGTGGCAACACCATTGCAAGCATCAGCGAAGAAGATTTAGCCCAGAACTTGAACGATTCTTTGCTATACAGATTTTTAAGAGAGAGCTTAACCTGTGCTCAGCAGGAATTTAAAGACACGCTAGAGCAGCTGAATGTGTACTATAAAAACAGTTTATAAAGAAGATTTTATCGGTGGGGATGCAATGAGGGGTCCAGCAACCTCCAAAGCAAGAATTCTTGAAGTATATATCCGCCAAAGCCCTGATGATCTTTTACCGCTTTGCCAGGCAATGGTAGTGTTGTAGTGGACACTGAGCGTAAGCATTGTGATTTTTCATCGTTTCAAACTTCTCAGATGGTTCTTGCCACACACATATGTCCATAACAATTGCTGTTTTAACCACATAACTAAACTAGATGTTTTAACCACATAATTAACCTATATTCCTCAACCACATAATTAGCCTAGATTCTTTAACCACATAATTAACCCAGATGTTTTAACCACAGAATTAACCCAGATGTTTTAACTACACAATTAGTCTAGTTGTTTTAACGGCATAATTCGCCTAGATGTTTTAACCACAGAATCAGCCTAGATGTTTCTCGTTATCGTAGACGTGCTTCAATGACTCTATCTCGGCTGCCTCTGCACTCATCTCGTTTCTGTAGAAAGTAGAGGGAAAGTACTCCTGATCATCAACTACTCCGTCCTCAAAATCAGGATTGTATTTGTATCCGACTTTATAACCCATCTGCTCCATCAACTTTGTAGGCGCGTTTCTTAGATGCAGTGGAACAGCACCATCCCTATATGTAGGATTGGTGTCTAAAGCAGCCTTGATTCTGTTCATGGATCTGTAGATTTTGACGGATTTTGGGGACTCACAAAGAAGAACACAGCAGTGCGCCAAAATCACATCACTTTCAGGCATCCCCAACTTCATACAACTTTCGTAGGTGGAATTGGCAAATATCAGAGCGTGGTGGTTCACAACTCCAACGTCTTCTGATGCAATTCTGATCATTCTTCTGCAGATATACAAAGGATCACATCCACTTTTCAGCATTTTGAACATATAATACAGGGCAGCGTTACTATTCGATCCTCTGACAGATTTGTGAAAAGCTGAAATCAGTTCATAATGAGTGTCGGTATTGTAATAAAGAATATCTTTGAAAGCGTCGCTGTTAAGCAGCTTGTCAAGCACACTTTCAGTGATAACTTCCTCAGCAAACAAATAAAGATTCTCAAAAATAGAAATGAACCTTCTATTGTCATCACTCAAAGCAAGAACCTTTTCAAAGATTTTCTTTTTAGTTTCATCACTTTCAAAGCGGTGCTTTGGTTTGTAAAAACATTGAACTTTAACAAGCTGTTCAAACATCTTCCATTTTTCGTCTCCTGTGTATGATTTTAAAACAAAGACATCTAACCGGGATAAAACAGCATTGTTTATCTTGAAACTTGGATTTTCTGTGGTACAGCCTATTAACCGGCAATGCCCCATCTCGGCAATTTTTAACAGAGAATCCTGTTGCAGCTTGTTCAGTCTGTGGATCTCGTCAATAAAAATTATCGTGTTCATCTTCCAGTTTTTAAAGTCTGTTATGCTTTTATCTATCAACTGTTTAAGTTCAGTCGTGGATAGTGTTACTCCTGAAAGATGAAACATTTTCCATCTGCTTTTCTCTGTTTTATTTAGCTCATTTAAAAGAACTGCTACCAGAGAGGTTTTTCCAATTGAAGGAGGCCCAAAAAGGATCATGTTTGGTATATTTGGGACAGATTGAGTCAAGTGTTTGTAGATAATACCCGTATCTTTGTTCAGAAGATGGTTTTGACCAATGTACGTTTTAAGACATTGTGGTTTGAGTCTCTCAAACAAGGGCAAAGTCTCAATCTTTTTCAAATACACTGGATCCTCAAATTTGGTTTCATATACCTGAGAGGGCTGATTTTGTAACTTGTTGTTTCCATTAACATCATTGTTGTCTTCATCATCGTCGTCCAGAAGGAGCACTTCTTTTTTAGAACCAAAAGTTTTTTCACATTTTGCTGGCGTTTGTTCAGTTCGCTCTGAAGCATTGAAATCTTTGATCAGTGAGTTGTTTCTGTTCAGGGAGTTTGAGACTCTGTTAAAATTATTTTCTCCTCTGCTTATAGTACTGTCTTCTCTTTTAAAATTATTTTCGCCTCTGTTAAAATTATTGTCTTCTCTGCCTAAACTTTTTTCTCCGCTGTTTAGAGAGTTGTTTCTGTTCAAAAAGCTTGTTATTGAGGAAGCGGTTACTGATGAGCCGGCGCTGTTTCTGGTTAAAGATGGTTTTTTGGATATTCTTCCGTTTAATACGGTTTTCAGAGATGCTGGCCTGGTGCTGCCACCAAGACAGCTGTCGAGATGCGAGTTTATGTTAACCAAAGATAGTTTGGTGTTACAGTTTGGGCAGCTGATGATATGCGAAGAAGCAGATTGTTGTGACATGTGACAGAGTGACTTTTAGTGAAATACAGTCATATAGGGTATGGTGCTTTTATATTCCTTGGAATTTGTTGTAAGGATGCGTAAACAAGGTACTGGATGTGGTAAATATCATCTGGTCAGCGTCGCAGTTAAGCGCGTGAGCATCGGATTGAGTGCTGGCGCGTGATCACCTGTAAATAAAAGCGTGTTTTAGATATAAAGTTCGATTTAAACAAAAATAAAAGCTTGTTTTAGTTATAAAGAAGTTCGATTTAAACGTAAATATGATTATTTTAAATAAAAGCGTGTTTTAAACATAAATACAGTTATTTTAAATAATAAGAAGTTTGATTTAAACATAAACACGACCATTTTATATATAAAGACGCTTGCTTTAAACATAAACACTACCATTTTAGATATAAAGAAGTTCGATTTAAACGTAAATAAAAGCTTGTTTTAAATATAAAGAAGTGCTGTTTAAAAGTAAATACGATCCTTTTAAACATATGCGCTTGTTCTGCAAATAAATGTGGTTGGCGTAACCATAAAGAGCTTTCTTTGAACACAAATTATTTATTTTAAATGTAAAAGAGATTGATTTAATCATAAAAAGATCGGTTTGAAAAGCAACGATTCTGTTTTGCACATACATGAGACTGTTTTTGACAGGGCTGATCTCCACTTACAAATAATGAAAGAAAGCCACATTGAAAATAAACAAACCCGCTTCAAGTAAAACCAAATTTCTTTCATGTCTACCATCAACTTTTATACGCACGATCGCATCAGTTTCTAAGCGTTGTAAAGTTCGTACACATCACCTAGCTTTCCAGCGTAGTATTTAGGAAGCTCAAAACCGTGACTCAAATCACTCAAACATGACTCCTTTTCCACACCTGACAGCACCAAAAGCTGACCACCAAGTTTACCGTCAATACCAAACTTAATATCAGTGTTCAATCTATCACCAACCATGCAGCACTTCTCTCTTTTCAGTTCAGGGTAAGCCTTGAAAACAGTATCAAGCATCAGCTGAGATGGTTTCCCACAGTTCGGCGGCTCTTCTCTGCCGGAAGAAGTGGTTAAAAGATTAATCATAGATCCACATCCTGGTTGCAAATATGGTTTACCAGGAAAAGTAGTATCAATGTTAGTTGCAACATACCCAATATCAGGGTTATTTAGATAGTTGAAAGTTACACAGAGCCTGTGGAAATTGATCTTTGTGTCCAAACCTGCTACAACACTTTTCACAGAGGGATCAACAGGCAAGAAAGGGGTGTTTTTTTGATCCCATGGCTCATCTAGTCTTGGATCAGAACCACCAAGAGTGGTAAAACCGACTTCTTGCAGTTCTTTTTCAATACCTGACTCTCCAAATACCCAAATCTTGTCGGTTTCTGGGTTTAAACCTGTAAAATTCTTCATGTAGATAGCGGTGGCAAAAGAAGAACTGAAGATCTGTTCTTTGGTTACATTTTCAAACCCAAATTGCAAAAACTTCTTAGTATAGTCCTGTCTGGATTTTGTTGAATTGTTTGTAACAAACAAGACCTTTTTGTTTAGTTTTTTCAGCAAATCCATAGTCTCAATAACATTTGGAAGCAAATGTGTTCCACTCCACAGAACACCATCACAGTCAAAGAGAAAAGTGTCAAAAGAGTCTAAAAACTCAATAACAGTTTCTTTTTTATCTAATTTTTGAGGAACAACAACCATTTATAACTATATTAAGGGTAAACGATTAAAAATTAAAACAACTGAACTCGCCTGTAAAAATATTTTCTACAGCTAATGTTTATGCAGAGTTGAAGAAGCTTTTTTCTTGTTGTTTTGTTTGGTAAATTTGAATTGAGTTTTACTAAAAATTGATTATATTAAGTGATTATAAACAATATCAATAAAGCGTGTTTAAAAAAAGATACTTCTTTTGACTTTCATAAAACCAGACAAAACTAATATAGTTCTTTTTAAGTGCAGTTTTTTTTTTTTTTTTGTTTTTTTTGGTGGACTTATTCTCAACGGAACTCACTTCTCCGAGACAGATTACCGGTTCATTTGAGCAGACCTTAAACGGGGAAGACTTTACAGGAATTTCGGGCCTAGTGGAATCTTTCTGGTGATACGAGAAAAAAATTTGTATGAGCTGATGGATAAAAATGGCAGCAATGTTTTTAGGCTGATGCACGTGCACCACAGAAAGAAGCAGGCTGAAACAGCAATGCAATCGACTAAAAAAGTTAATGTAAATCAAAGAACAGATATGAACGATCCGTTTGGTTTGTTTTAGAGGCTGTAACATCACTGGGTTGCTGGGGGGGTTTTTTTTTTGACTATTTCAAAGTCAGATAGCTTAAATTTCTCATCTTAGAACTGCTCATCCGTAACTACAAAGTACATTTTGTTTTGTTGATTTTCAAAGTTTCACTTATGTTTTTAGCTCTAATTTGGATTAGTACTTTTAATGAATAAATCTAAAGTTTCTAAACTATGGATGTAGTTACTGCTCCACTTTGAATCTTTTTGCGTAGTGTATTTTGTGCCATAAACGTCCTGTGAGAATATGTAGCCTTTCTGTCACATGATCTCAGTGATTTTTTGGGCAGTGATCTCGTGCGAGGACTAGCCTTTAAAATTAAGCGAGAATTTTTTTTTTTTTAGTCGCGTAACTCTAAGCGATTGAAAATTCATTAAAAGTGAAAAATTTAAGAAGAACGTGGTTATTGATATACCTTTTTAAATCTTTAAACCTTACTGAAGTGTTGGAAAAGTGCAGTATCTATTTAAATTCTGTAATTCAAATATAAGAAAAAATAGGGAAAACCGTAACCACAAATCTCATCTCAATGGCTGGCGCTAGAAAGAACAACAGATCTCTTGACAGCTCTAAATTGACTCAAAGGAAAACAAAGAAGAAATTGAAAAATAAAACAGAAAGCCATGTTGCAGATATTAAAACCGATTCCGATAACTACCATGAGCATCCTTTGCTGGCGGATGAACTAGAAAGTATTCACCAAGAGGAAGAGAAGATCATTTCAGATCTCTCTATTGCTTCTTGGAATAACCTTTCTTTCTACATTAACATTTTGTTTTTTGTTAGAATTGTTCTAGCTCCAGTTTTCAATATAGTTCAAGATTGCGACGAAACATATAACTTTTTAGAGCCTCTGAACTATATGATAAGAAACTTTGGAAAACAAACCTGGGAATATTCTCCAGAATATGGGATTCGTAGTTGGTTCTATCTGCTACCCTTTTATAACATTTTATCCTTTGGGTTGAAAATTATAAACAGATTTTTCCCTATCTGGTCTCTTTTTTACCTACTGAGATTAGTTCTAGGTTACTTAATGTTTAAAATGGAATCTTCTTTAGCCATTCAATTGGGAACAAATTTTAACTTAGATCTTGCAAAGATCTACTTAGTTTTAACTACATTGAACAGCGGCATTTTCCATGCGGGTGTAGAGTTCCTACCTTCTTCTTTCGCCCTATATTGCCTAACTTTTTCAATCAATAACTTTTTGAAATACAAAATAAGAACAATCTTATCTGACAAAAAATCGCAGTACTTCAACAAAACCTGTTTTTGCGTGCTTGTTGGAGGGATAATGGGATGGCCATTTGTATTGATACTTGGACTGCCATATGTGCTGATGTTTGTACAAGAATACAGAGCTTTGATTAAAAGAACACCACAGAATGTCACCTTTTACAATATATTCTTCAACAAAACTATTTTGAAAATATTAAAATATTTCATTCCATTAGTTGCTGTTGTTACCTTTGTTGACTCCCAAGTTTATGCTAAACTGTCACCAGTTTTCTTCAACATAGTCTACTACAATGTTTTCAATGCTGATGAAAAATCTGGTCCAAATATTTTTGGGGTAGAACCATGGCACTATTACATTGTGAATTTAGTTTTGAATTTCCCATTAATTACAATTGGTGGTTGTGGTTTATGCTTAGTTGGTGTGTTACATTGGGATATATTGCAAATAGTTTGGCCAATAATCCTGCAGTTTATTTTGTGGATTACAATCTTTACTTTGCAACCTCACAAGGAAGAAAGATTCATGTATCCAGTGTATACTCATATTGTATTGCTGGCTTCCTTCACCATATTTTACATTTACAATAAAGCATCTTTATTGGGTAAAAATATTTTGAAAATGTTTAAATTTGCTGCTATAGCCGCTACTTTCTTACAAGCATTTGCCAGAATTTTTGCTACTTATGCCAATTATTCTGCAACTTTAGAAGTATACCAACAATTAGATGGTTTGAAGAAAGATTCTGAGTTAGAGGTTAATGTATGTGTTGGAAGAGAATGGTATCATTACCCTGGTTCTTTCTTTTTACCAGATACTTTTAGATTGAGATTTGTAAAGTCAGATTTTGATGGATTGTTGCCAGGAGACTTCCCTGAGGTTAATTTGGAAAATAACATAACCAATTGGATTGATGGTGCGAAATTACTGCCTTCTAATATGAATAAATACAATATTTTCGAAGAAGACAAGGTAGTACAATTTGACACTTGTGATTACTTTGTTGATGTTGAGTTACCATACAGTTCAAATGAAGAGATGTTTATTGATCAAGAAAAACTTGTACCAGTGTACTGCAGTGCTATTATCAACAACGATAAATCTAGAATTTTAGGAAGGGCATTTGCTTTCCCATTGTTGGATATAGTAAGCAAAAAGTTAGGACTAGAAAAGTTCTACAAAGCCGAATTTGATAATTATTGCCTGTATGAGGTAAAAAAGTAAGATCAAATAAACTTATTTGTTAGATTAATTGAAGTTTAAAAATATAAACAGACATTATATATTATCATAAATACAAAAAAAAAAAGAAAAAAAAAGATCATAATAAAAAAATACTAGCTAGTTAAATATAGGAAAAAGTACTGCCTCAGCGAATACCTTTATTTTAATTTTTTTCAATCATAGCATCTCTAGCTGGACCAGTACCAACCCATTTAATAGGTACTTGCAAGTAATCTTCAATAAACTTCAAGTACTTTTTACAGTTTTCAGGCAATTCTTCATAGTTTTGAATTTTGCTGATATCTTGTTCCCAACCAGGCAAAGTTTCATAAACAACTTCAACCTTAGCCAAGTCATTTAAATCAGCAGGGAAGGATTTCAAGACTTCACCAGTCTTTCCATCTTTATAAGCAACACCAACTGGAATTTCTTTGAAAGTGTCTAAAACATCTAACTTGGTTATGTTTAGGTGTGTGTAACCATTGATCCAAGTGGAATATTTCATAACAACTAAATCTAACCAACCGCATCTTCTCTTTCTACCAGTGGTAACACCAAATTCAGCACCAATTTGTTGCAAAGCTTCACCTTCTGGGTTTAGTTGTTCAGTTGGGAAAGGACCTTCACCAACTCTAGTTGTGTATGCTTTAACAACACCATATATGTTTTCAATGTATCTTGGAGGAATACCTAAACCAGTACATAAACCCCCAATAGAAGTGGATGAAGAAGTAACATATGGGTAAGTACCAAAATCAATATCCAGCATTAAAGCATTTGCACCTTCAACTAAAATTTTTTTCTTACTGACCAAAGCATCGTGGATAAATTCAACTGTGTCAATGACATATGGCTTTAAAATAGTTCTGTATTCTCGGTATTGAGCAATTTCAGCTTCTATATCATATTCAAACTCACCATATCTTTGAATTCTGGTATTATATAGTCTTCTCATTTGATTTTCAAAGAAATCAATACCTTCTGGAGTATCATTCATTAAGTGATGCATTCTCAAACCAGATCTAGATGCTTTGGTGGAGTATGTTGGTCCAATACCTTTACCAGTTGTACCAATGGATTTTTTAACGTCTTTACCCTTGTTAGAAAGTTCTGATTCTCTTAGCTTATCAGTAATTTGATGGAAATTGAAAACCAAATGAGCTCTGTTTGAAATTTTCAAATATTCAGGGTTTTTACAGTTTTTTAGGCCCTTGTCTAACAATTTATTTAGTTCTTCTAAAAACGAAGGAATGTGGATGACTACACCGTTACCAAGAACATTGTAACATTTTTCATTGATTAAACCTGATGGCAAAATGTGGAAATCATATTTAATACCGTTGACGACAATGGTGTGCCCAGCATTGTTACCACCTGCTGATCTACAGACTAAATCGTAAGACTTGTCAACCAACAAATCAACCAATTTTCCTTTACCTTCATCACCCCATTGAGAACCTAAAACGACATCAACCATTGTTGTATATTTTATTTATTTGATTTTTATTACTTTTGATAGATACTATATCTTTCCAAGGTTACGGCCATTAGAATTTATAAAAGATTAAAATTACAAAGGTTAAATCATTATACAAGTAAAAATATTGGATCTTTGTAATTCTTTTAATTGCTGACTTTAATTTAATAGATGCCGCCCTTTTATAGAAAGATATTTAGTTGATAAAATGTCCTTAATCTTTAAAAACTTTGACTTCTGTCTTTTTTTCGCGCTTTTTCAATTCGCGGTATAGAGGCACTAAGAAAAAAAATAGTCAAGTCAAAAACACTAGCCAATCTATTGCGTATATTAGATGTTGCGATATTTTTTGGTTTCTCGTATAACTTCTGTCATGACTAGCGGAGATAGACCTATTTTTCTTTGTGCTAAAATTACCTTTTTTTTTTTTTTGACTTCTGTTATTTGTGATTGTTTTTTTGGTTCGGCTATTAGTCACTTCCACCAAGTATTTTTAAATCCGCAAAAAATCACTTTTTCTTTAAAATTTTAATTTTGAAATTAGAGACGTTGGCGCCTAGTTGTTTTTGAAAAAAAAAGGAAAAATTTCGTTGCCTCATTTTTTTTTCAAAAAACAGGACTCAAAAATCAAAATATTATAATTAGTTCCTTAATCATCGCAGCAACACGGTAAAACAGAATGTGGGAATAGGGTCTAGGTTTGCATGCATAATTTAAAAGCCTTTTTTTTCCTATATGAAGTTTTTAGGGAGTTGTTTACGTTACGAGTGTGTAAACAGTCATTTAATGTATAGAAACATTCACATATAAACCGGTTTTGTACTTTATATTTATATGGGCTAAGTATCAGACTTTAAAAAAGTTATTACATTCATTATATACTTGCAAATGACTTTGCCTCATTTTATCGTTGCATATACCTCAATACTGAACTCTCCATAACCTCAAATGTATTAAACCTAACATCCCACTGTCAACGAAAAAGGCAGTGTTTTTTGACATAGACTTTATAATTTAAAGTGTATGTCTTTGTTGATGCATAGCTTTGATAGATTTAAATCAAAAAAATAATTATGTACATTAATCATCTCTGTATACGTTGATCTTTTGTGTTGTTTATCAGATGTTTCAGTGCTAATCTACGATTATCTTTTGATAAAGAAACCTAGCATTTTGTATCACGTGTTAATAAAAGTCATATGGGCATCAGCGGTTAATAGTTGTAATTCACCAAGCATTTATGCTCATAAGTTGACGTCAAGTTCATACTACGTTTTCTAAATACAACTATTGATTCCGTTGTCAGGCTCAATTAGAAAGCTCTGACACGTTAAACTGAATTCCTTTTTTTTAAACTATTAGTTTTCTTTTGAGCGCTCCCCCACCACTTTGTGAAACCCTCTATTTACATCATTTTAGGTTATAGAAACATATGTTAAACTGCTTAAGTTGTTTGAGAAATCGTTGAAAAATTGCTTATGTGCGTAAAAGTGTTTTTACTGTTAAGTTAGAAAGATTACTTGGCACTAGGTAAACTATAAAGAAAAACATGTAGTAGGCCTGTTTCAAACAGTCACCGACGCGTAAAATTTGAAGCCAGAAACACGAAAAAACAATTTTTTTTGCAATTTTTTTTGACGCGATTTACTTTCAAAAAAAGGAAATATTTGCTGAACTGCATCAGATAATTCATACATTTAAACAATATATAAAGATATAAAACAAAAATTGCATTCCAATTCATTTTATGAAGTTGATTTCATGGAAACCAAGCGACCAACCTATTTTTCCCACATGAGCACTTTATTTAACGGTGATCCTAATCTGCTGCCACCTAAATACCCATTGGGAGGCTCAACATTAGCTCGATCAGAAGAAGCAGAAAGGTTAATGCAAGAGAGAGAAGATGAAAAATCCCCTAAAGAACAAATAAACATTCTTGCAGATACATCATTATCTGCAGGTAATGAATCTAGGGTATTGGAATTGGATGAAGGAAATAAGTCTTCAACATCAAATATTTTACCATCTTTACAACTACAAAATGAATGTACTAGCACTGAATCTACGTCTGTTGAGAATAATGAGGATTCAGGAAACATTCATGAATCACCCCCACCTAATGTTTTGGTTGAAAATCCACAGTCGTTTAATGAAGATCTTGAAAACCCTGATCATTCAAGTTCTACTGTAATAACAAAACCTTTTGATGCTAACAATTTTTTAAAGAGGAAAATAGAGTTGAAAAGAGAAAAAAAACCTATTTTAGTTTTGCTTTATACAGATGAGCAAAAAAAAGTTTGTTTATATGGGTTATCTGTTTTGTGTAGCTCAGCGACCACCCTAATAAAAGAAAACAAAATTAAATTTGCATCTATCACCACCACAACGACAAAAATATTTGATTCATTTAACTATAATGAGTTACCCATTTTACAAAATACAATTAAACAAATATCTGATTCAAATGGTATAAAAACGGCTACGCATACCGAATCTAATCCTTCATACTTGCAACCTGGTGACTACGTTTGGCATCAAAATACAAAACGAGAATTTAGAGTTTTTAAAGCTGTCATTAATGAGCTAATTAAACAGAGCAGTATTTATTCTTTAGCAGAATTAAAGGATGTTAATGACGGTAATTTAGAATACAGCAAAATAAAATTTGTTGGAGCTAAAAAAGTTGACAACGAACAAAACACTTCAAAATATTTAATGCCTTCCTATTACAATAGCTTGTATCCTACAGAGCAGGGAAAAGAAAAGCTAAGGGAAATTTTTGTTAATATAACAGAATTTGAAGAAAAGTTATTGGGTGTACTGTTTTTAAAAGACTATAAGGCAAAAATTAAAGTATCAAAAACCATGAATGATTTTTGTTCGCATTTAAAATCTATAGGGAAACCCAATAACGATAAAACAGTTAGAAACTTATTGAATACTTTACATAAATTTTGTTACGATAATAGAAGTGTTAATACAGCAAAAAATCGCACTGTTGATGAGCTGGCCGAAGATTATTTTGAGGTTCTGGATAGGCTTTATACAGATATCCAAGTAAAAGACGGTAATGCACCTCTGGATCAGCTGTGTGATTCAAAACAAAATGATATTTTGAATTATATTAAAGTAAGAGATTTTGCTCCTTTGAATCAAATATCTAGCAACAGATTAGCACAAGCAAAGTCAATGAGGCAAAATCTCATAAAGGACGCTCAGTTGGATAAAATGAAATCTTTTCATAAACTAGAAACAGAATTGTTCATGTCAATTTCTAAAATGCTTGATAAAAATGCAAACACATTTACAAACTTTGAAGAAAGAGTTTCAAAAAAGGTAGATGACCAAGACACACGCTTAACCGCATTCCACATGGACGTAAAAAATCTCTCTAACAAATGTGAGGATTGCAATCTCAAATTAAATAACAACTTAAACAAGATTACAGAGCATGCTTTAAAGTTAAACTCATTAGAAGAAAAAAGTGAATGGTACTATGAAGATATTAAAAATATAAAAAACAACCAGTTAAAACAGTCTAATTTCAACTCGGGAATTAAGGAGCAACTTTCAATTTTGTCTAATAAAAACACCGATTTTGAAGCTAAACATATGAATATATCACGTTGCTATGAGGATCTGAAAGACAAGTATAACCATTCCCAAACACAATTATCAGATCTTCAAAGCAACTATTACAATTCCCAAATACAACTATTAGATCTTAAAAGCAAGTTTATCATTTTTGAATCCCATGTATCAGATATTAAATTTAAATTTGATGCACAACAAAAACAGTTAGAGGAAATAAGATTATTAATACATAAGAGGAAAAAAAAGCACGGCAAAACTAGAAGTAAATCAAAGTCTAAATCTAAGTAGAAAACCATGAATACCATTGATGTAGATGAACTTGTAAATAATTTTATCTTAGTCGCTTTAATTTTTTTTGGAGTTATTAATAATATGTAAAAACGTTAACCAAAAATATCAACTTATTTTTTAAAAGTTTAAAATAAATATACTCAAGTAAACTTTAAACCTTTATAGAACGAGTTTCACAGAAGAAAAAATTATAATTTTTTTTTGGATTAGTTATTTTGCTGTTGTTAAAATTTGAAAAGCAAGAAAAAAAAACATATAATACTTCTCAACCATGGGTGCAATATTTGATTCTAAAAAGTTTTAATCAAAATTAATAATCCTGTTTATTGTAGATTAAGTCCTATAGATTATCGGACTTATTTTTGTCGTTTTTGCACATGACCATCCGATTTTTCCTGAGCATGGCTGTGGCCAGAATAAATTACATTGTGAAGTTAATTTCGCAGACGTGTAGTAGAAAAAAGCTCTCAAATAGATAATTCAAAAACTTTAGACTGTGCTTTGTATATGTTTAAGAATACGTTTTTGATTCTAGTATATTTTATCTGCCTGAACTAGAAGTGAATTTATCCCTGTCAGTCGCGTCAGTGATAATCATGTGACGCAACGTGTGCTCTTAACCAACTAACAGCAACCTTTCTTTAAGACTATTGGCTTTGAAAAAATTGTCCTGTTTTTTTGTCAAAACAACTAAGGTGACTCTCAGTCTTTAAGGTGTTTTAAAAATGGATATTCATGTTTTCAAATCAAAAACAAAAAGACATGATCATAACTATCTATTGGTTGAGAAGAAGGGGTTTGTTTTGTAAACAGAAGGTTTAAAATTAAAAATGATCTGATTTTACATCTCAAATAAACAGCTATGAATGTTTACAATGTCTCTTTCCAGTAATGAAAATATATGAATCAACTGATATTATCCATCACCTACTTAGCCCTACGACTATCTTCTTATTTTTTTATACCTATAATCTTCAAGAACCTATGGAAATTGTTTAGCCGATGTTTAATAATTTCATAGGGAACCCCTCTTTATTAACAACCAATCCATATATGGACATCGAAAAACTTTTCATTGTGGTGCTTTTTACACGATTAATTTAATTAAAAAAAGCAATTTTTCATTTTCTATTGTTTCACCCCAATTTTTCTGTGGGGAAATGCCGATCCCCACAAAAAAATAAATTTCTATTGTTTAAAATGCAAATAAATTTTAACATTTAACTCCGATAATCCATTTTTCTGCTGGAAAAAAGGGTGAATTCCTTAATAGCCCTATTATGGACGATTAACCTGCTGTAAATTTAAACAGGGAATTTTTTTTTACTAGGGAATCCCTACTACTGCATCAAAATAATTGTTGTTTAAAGAGTTTTTAACATGATACTTTTTGTTGTTGTGCGTGAGACTTTGGAAGATTCAGAAACTAAGGGGGGTATTTGTTAAGTTAAAAAAACAGAGCAGCGATGCCATATATGAAAGTTTTCGAAATGTATAAAAGGAGGCGATGAGGTTGTTGTGTATACATAGACTAACTTGTTGTTTATTTTATTAGAATTTATTTTGTATTGAATAAAATAACAAGATAAAACCAGAAAAAAAAATTAAAACTTTACAAGCTTTACCTTCTTAAGTTTTGATTACAAACTATTATTCTTAATTTTTTTTAATGTCAACAGAATTAGCTGATAAGCAATTGAACTCTTCTTCTGAAGATGTTCACTCTGATAGCCAGTTGAAACACGAAGATTCTGGCTTAGAATCAACACGTGGCGGAAACATTGAAGATGCTCTTTTTAATGAAAAATCCGAATCCAAGAAAGGTTTAGGTGACTTGTTTGGAGTTGTTGTTATATGTTTATTGATTTCATTCGGTGGTTTCATGTTTGGATTTGATACTGGTACCATTGGTGGTTTCTTTGGAATGGGTAATTTCAAGAAGAGATTTGGTTCTTACCATGAGGGAAGAAAAGAATATTACTTTACTAATGCCAGAACAGGTTTAATGGTTTCTATTTTCAATATTGGTTGTTGTTTCGGTGGATTGTTTTTAGGTGGTCTTTGTGACAAGTATGGTAGAAAATTTGCTTTGACCTTTGTTTCCGGTGTTTACATGGTTGGTATTTTAATTCAAATAACCTGTCAGGAACATAAACATGTCTGGGTTCAATATTTCATTGGTAGAATTATTTCTGGTTTAGGTGTCGGTGGTTTTGCTGTTGTTGCTCCATTACTGCTTGGTGAAACAGCTCCAGCTAGATTAAGATCCATCTGTGTTTCTTTCTACCAACTTTTGATTACTTTGGGTATTTTCTTGGGTTACTGTACTAACTATGGTACCAAGAGATACTCTGACAAGTCTACTGCTCAATGGAGAGTTGCTGTTGGGTTGTGTTTTGCTTGGGCTTTATTAATGATGGGTGGTATTACTTTTGTTCCTGAATCTGCAAGATATTTAGTTCAAAAAGACAGAATTGAAGACGCCAGAAAAACTTTAACCATTTTAAACAAAGTTCCAGGTGACGATCCATTATTGCAAAAAGAATTAGATTCCATTGTCGCTGCTGTTGAAGCTGAAAGATTAGCAGGTGAAGCTTCTTTCAAGGAATTGTTTTCCACTAAAACCAAGGTCTTCCAAAGATTAGTTATGGGAGTTATGATCCAATCTTTGCAACAATTAACTGGTGATAACTACTTCTTCTACTACGGTACCTTAGTTTTCACTGCTGTTGGTTTGAAGGATTCTTACCAAACCTCCATTATTATTGGTATTGTCAACTTTGCTTCTACTTGTGTTTGTTTGTTTGTTGTCAACAAGTTTGGTAGAAGAACTGTTTTGCTTGCTGGTTCAATCACTATGACTTGCTGTATGGTTGTGTATGCTTCTGTTGGTGTGAAGAGATTGTATCCAAATGGAAGATCCAATCCTGCTTCTAAAGGTGCTGGTAATTGTATGATTGTTTTCACTTGTTTCTACATTTTCTGTTTTGCAACCACTTGGGCTCCAATCCCTTACGTTATCTGTGCTGAATCCTATCCATTAAGAGTCAAATCTAAGTGTATGGCTATTGCCACCGGTGCTAACTGGTTATGGGGTTTCTTGATTTCTTTCTTTACTCCATTCATCACTTCTGCTATTCATTTCAGTTACGGTTACGTTTTCATGGGTTGTTTGGTTTTCATGACTTTCTATGTCTTCTTTACTGTTCCAGAAACTAAGGGTTTGACTTTGGAAGAAGTCAACGAAATGTGGTTAGATGATGTTTTACCATGGAAGTCAGTTTCTTGGGTTCCAGCTTCTAGAAGAGGTGAAAGCTACGATCAAGAAGCTTTGAAACACGATGAAAAGAAAGGTTTCAAGAGATTCTTCTAAGGAACCTTTCAATTTTTAAAATTTATTTTTTTTTTTAAAAAAAACAATAATTTATGAACTAATGCTAATGACAAATAATAATATTTTAATTCATAAAAGTCAAATCTTAATGCTACCAAGTATGGTAAATATGTATATTATATAGCTTTTATAATTTACAGCAAAATTACGAATCTTATATTTTAAAAAAACTTGATGGCATCTGTTTGCTCTTCAATCGGTAAACATCTAATCATGATTTTTCCTAATAGCTATAAACTTTAACATCCTCTGTGAAAAGACTGTAGTATTTATATAGTTTAAAGTTTCAAATAACAAAGATAGCAACATTTATTTCTATTTGATTACGTTAAAAAAGGTGGTTACATTCCACCCAGAATTACTTCCTTATAGTTTTCTTTTTAAATTTTGGCAACAAGTAGATACCTTTTTACATTGTCTTCTTTTTTGCTTTGTAATACTTTGAAAAGATTATTTATAAAAGTTTCCCCATATAAGAAAAGAGCTTCTTAATTGTAAAAGTTCAATTTAACTCAACCTTAAACAAATATACAAATGGTGTTCTAACTTAAAAGCAGTTTTTACAAAATGGAAACCCAAAACAAGAAAAAGTTTTTTTAATCATAGAAAATAGATTTTTTATGATAACTATTATGAACCAACTGGCTATGATTTCTATATATCAAATCTTTGAAGACATTTTGCTTAAGAAATTAATATATCTTAAAAAACATTCAGTCACAAAAAGATTGTTTCAGTAAACCAGAATGTTATAAGACAAAGATAAATTAGTTAAAAATATATTTTAAAAAGAGTAAAAAATTTTGTTTCTGAATCTATGAAAGATTGTATTATTTCTAAGGGGAATATCTTTTTATTAAAAATAAGAATAATTATACAGAGAAAGTTCATGAAGTTATAAGCATTAATTGGGTTTGATTCAAAAAACTAACTTGAATGTGTTATAAACATAACAACTGCTAAATAATACTTTAATAGAGCAAAAATCTGAATACAATCATGAATACTTGGTAAAAATCAATTGACTCATACTAGTCAAATGTATTTTGATGAGATATATAGATAAGACAGTAATTTTTTGTTTGCTACCAAAATAAAGGGTCTAAGTCAGATAAGCTAAAAATGGGTCACGTGAAAATGTTAAGCCATTCAGAACGAGAGGCCACAAAAAAAAAAAAAAAAAAAAAAATCCGCATTTAATCATAGCTTCAATTTTGTCACTACCTAAACAGATAGTTTCAAAAGTATCACAGAATCATAACCAAGATCAGTCAAGTAAATGAAAAAAAGTCAATTTGAAACTATAATATCTATTAGCAGTTTTAGTTATGTTGCGAGTAATACAGATACTATAGTACAATGGTTTTTTGAAGAAAATTTATTTAGAGAAATAACAGTTCCACATTCTATCGATTTAATTCTTGGAACAGAATTTGTAACATTTAAAGATTTTAATTTTTGCTTGATAATAATTACAAAGTTTGATGTTTTTGTTATATCTATGTCTTCTTTTTTTGAAGAAGTAAATGGATTTGAATCCAAGTTAAACACTTCAGAAAGAAAATTTCAAGATAAAAGTAAGGATCTTATAGAACAAACTGAATTTATTGAGTTTAAAGTTGAGCTTCCTTTTCCAGTTTCTTCATTCAAAAATTTTGGAAGTGGAATACTTATAGTTCGTGATTTGGAATATTTGACAACAGATATTCTTTACACAATAAACAATGATGATATTTTTAGTATTTTTGATGATCCATTTAGAGAATGCTCGTTTTTAAACTTCGAAGAAGAAATCAACATACCTTTGAATTTTGTTGGTTGCTCAAAACTGTTTTCTGATCGTTGCTTTTTAGTTTTTGCAGATGAGAACCTCTCAGTTTATGTCTATAAACTTACTAAATTACCTAATCAAAATCGAAGCTCTATGGATATTAACGACTATAACTGTAGATACACTTTATCAAGATTTACTTCTTTTACCAATCAAAATAAACTCCAAGATGTAAAGTTAAATTTATCAAGAAGTGATTATTTTGATTACCTTTTTTTTGAAGATTATATTTATTTTGTAGCATCTTTTAAAAAAGAAAACATAAATATAGAAGTGCTTATTAATAATATAACTAGTCAGTTTGAAGTTTGTTGGTCAGAGAATAAAGATGAGCTTACAGATCTTTTTGCTAGAACGGACTTACATGCAATCACTTTTCAACGGAATGGGAAGTATTTTATTTATAACCCATTTAAACTTCATAAAATTAAATGGGACATTAGCTCATGTATTGAAGTTCCACCTAAAATTTCCTTTGAATTTTTTTCACTACATGTACAAAAGTGCTTTCAAATATTGGAAACATCACATGTAGTAAAATTTGAACATCTTTTTTGTTTCAAGATATTATTTTTTTGCCTTAGAACAAAATTTGAAGTTAAATCTGAAATAGAAGTTTTTGGAATTTTCTTTTTGATTTTAACATTGGAGGGAACTGGTTCCTTGACTGCTAATTTAGACGTCCATTTGCTTGCTTGGAAAGATAAACTTATGAATAAAACTATTTACACAGAGTGGTTTACTGGACTAAGGATTTTACATGAAGAACTACTTTTAAATGTTATGGAAACTGATGCATGTCAAAATTTGGCCTTGATATTGTTTAAATGCTCTATATGTTTAGAAATGCCGAGTTTACTAAAAAATTATTATTTCAAAGCATCCTATTCTTTGCTTAAAAGAGATAATTTTATTGGCTCCATATTAGAGGAAAATATTCTCGTTAATTTTGAGGAACTTGAAAATGTTAAAAAGTGTATATTACCGTGGCGGTACGATGAGTACGACTACACCGATCCTTATTCTTCTCAACAAATTGAGTTTTCTCTGGACATCATGGAGTATATTTACAAATTTGCAAAACTTGTGGAAAATGTAAAACTACAATCTATTTTAGATATAAAGGAGTCAACAGAATATAAAACAATTCGCTCTTTGTCATTTAAAATTGAACATTCAGAATATGGAAATATAGAATGCTTACCCAGGATCTCTAAAATATCTAAAATATTTAATAACTTTGTTCAATCTGAGAAAACTGATTCCTTTGCAAGTATATTAAAAGACTTTAACGTTGATGAATATTTTTTATCTACACTTCCTATTGGGTTATCTGCATTCATAAAAAAATTAGCTCTTGAACAGGAAGAAATTTTGTGTAATTTATCTGATTTAAAAGAAACGAATATACATTTGCTATTTTTTAGAAAAGATTTGAAAAACACATACATTTCACTTGGAAATGAAAACTCTGCAATGGATGTGACAAAAGATAATATTTTTAATACAGGTGACACAAATTTCTTATTGGCGGCTAAAATTTTAGCATTCATGTTGCCTTTAAATAATGGAAATTTATTTGATAATAAAATAACTTATGCAGAGAGAGATTCTGTTAAACTAAACTGTTTTATAAGGCAAATTTGTAAACCTGTAGGATGGGGTTTTTTATTATATGGATCAAAGAAATCTTATGTTTTCACTAATGAAGAAAAATTTGCATTTGAAAAAATAAACTACTGTATCAAATCTATTTTTAATGAAAACAGTATTTTAACCAATAATAATCATAAAAAATTTATTCCAATGCAGTTTATCAATAAAGCAGAGTTTCAAAGTGGTATCTCGAATGCACTAGCATTTTCAAAAAATCTTTCTGGTTTGGACTTTATGTGGGTAATGCAGAATAAACCTAAAATATTAAATCCCCAGTTTGGAGGATTTCTTTATGGATTAGGTCTTCAAGGTTATTTAAAGCAACTTGAAGAATGGCAAATATACAATGTTATAGTTAATAAATATACCCCGGTATCCATAGGTATGTTGTTGGGCATATCTTGCTCCAAACTAGGTTCTTGCAATAATTTGATAACTAAGTTGTTGGGGATTCATTTGGAACAGTCTCTTCCCTCAAAAAGTATAGATTTGAATCATCACTATACCTTACAAATTGCAGCATTAGTATCCTTTGGGCTTTTATATTTAAACTCCTTTGATATAGAAACTTCAAGACTACTGCAAGAATGTATAGTTGGAAAAGTAGCAATAAATGGAATTTATTGCCATAACGAATCTTACACAATAGCTGCTGGGGTAGCTTTGGGGTTAATAAATTTGAATGGAACTAACAACAATATAAACAACATAAAAAATGTATTGCTTTTAGATTCAATACTTGATGTGATAGAAAGCAAAAAAACTGAATATGTTGTTGGCCCGTTGATGTCTATATGTTTAATGTGTTTGCGAAGCGAAAACTTAACGTTAACAAATAGATTAAGTGCCATTTTTGAAAATGGTTGTGATGAATATGATTTTCAAGTTAATTTTTATTATAATTTTGTAAAGTCTGTTATTCTTTGGGAGGAAATTAGTGAAGACTGGCTTGATATTGCTATAAAAAAGTTTGATTCAACAATTTCAGTTTTTGAAAATCCCTTTAATTTAAATGTGATACCATCATATTATGAAGTTGCTGGTATTTTTATGGCTTACTCTATGAAAAATGTTGGTTTGAGATCTGAAAAGTTTAAGAAAGTTTGCTTAATGATCGTAGATCGTTTGGTTACATTAACTAAGATCAAATGCATTTCATCTTATAGCTTAAAATTAGCCTTAAAGCACTTCTATGTTGTTCTTAATATTGTTTTGGAAGCTGTTTCTTTAAATTATTGTAGCTCCGCTGATGTTGATATTTTAAAAAGATGCAAATTCATATTAACTGACGAATCACAAAACATAAGTGATGATTATAGAGCTAGTTTAAAAAACAAACACACTTGGAAAGAAAACTTTACTGCCCAAAACATCCATTCAAATAAGCCAAAAACAGATGCTTTTGCCGATATGATGAAATACAGTGAAATCTTGACACAGCTAGAGACACCGGATGGTTATTTGGCAGATGAAAGCAGTTCGGATGAAGAAGAAGATAACGACGAAGGGGATGATGAAGAAATTCAAGAAGGCATCAACATGAACGATATTAATGCCGATACTGATAAGAACCCTGGGTATATTGAAAAGATTGGATTTGTATCTGAAAAATATTCTTTTTATTCGGCAGCTAGTTTTTCGATGGGTTTATTATTGTTAGGTGGATCCAAAAAAATGATAAACATATCTTCTGAGAATAAAAATTTGGCATTTTTAATTTTGTCAATGCTTCCTGTTACAAACCAATTTCCATTTGAGCTTCAAGAATTGAGATACTTATATTTGTTGGCTGTTGATACATGCTATTTGACAATAAAGGATTGCGATTCTAATGAAGAATTGAATGTTACTGTTGATTGTTACTTAAAGGATAAACCTAACTCAATTATAAAAATACAATCACCATCAAGTTTAATGAATATTGAAGATTTAGAGGCTATTGTAATAGATGATATTCATTATCACAAGATTCGTATTGACCAGGATGTTTTATTAGCAAAGAAAAATAGAGATTTTGTTATTTATCTTCAATCCAAAAAAGATAATACCGACAAAACAAACATCTTGAACAATTTTTTAAAGGAAGAAACTAATAAAAATTATGACTACGAAGAATCACAGTTTAAAGAAATGCTTCTTAACGAACAGCATTTAAAATCAAGAGATTGGAATCTAGACCTTTTGACAGTTTCTAAAGATCTAACAACAAACAATTTAGACTTGTGGCATATGAGAAGATAACATGCAAAATTCTTGACATGAAGAAAGCCGTAGGGTTTTACATGAAATGTTTGTGAATGTGCTGAGCTATAATTATAAGTCTTTAAATTATTATGATTCAAAGATATTTTTTAATCATATCACTATCTACAGCAAATAAAATTATTTTTTACTCTTTGAACAATGTTTTGCATATTTTTTTTTAAACTTGTTTTTTAATCCTTAACTTACTTTCAAAAACTCTTATTGAGCATAATTTTAAATGAATCAATTTGGAGGTGTATAATAGAATATTAAGTAAATGCAACTACAAACCATTTCAAGATACTATTTAAAACAGGATGGAATGCAAAAAAAAAAGAAAATCCTTTTGTATATAAAATCTATAGAATGTAGTTCAAAAAAAAGCTGATTAATAAATAACTTTATTGTGAAATATTTATTAAACAAAGCTTTAATTTTGTTTTTTTTTGTTTCCGGATTCGAGAGTAGATTTAACTTGAGGGCTTGGAACTTCACCAGTTTCACTAACAAAATGTCCTAAACGCTGGCCCATTTTTACTTTGTCTCCCAATTTACAATCAAACTCAAAACTCTTTGGCGTTTCAAAACATAAAACAACAGTAGAACCTAACATGAAACCACCCATTTCTTCTCCTTTTACAATAGGAATACCCTCAGTAGATTGAGAATTTGGTGTGGAATCAGCTTTATTCCAATATGTAGCTTCATAACAATCGACTACAGATTTATTATTTTTGCCAGTCAAGTTATAGTTGGTAATCAAGTCTTTGTCAAAGTTCAATTTGATGGATCCTACATTAGTAGCACCTACAGGGGTCATAGAAAAAAATCCATGCTTCCAATTACCTAACAAAGCAACCCTTTCGTTTAAAATGAATAAATTTTTAAAGTTTTTTTGAAAGTATGGAGACACAGAGTAAAGCTGACCTGGAAAGTGTCTTCTAATTTTAATTACCCAATCAGCAGGAGAGTGATAGTGATGATAATCACCAGGTGCTAGATAAATTACTACAAACATGAATTTTTTATCTTTATTATCGACTTTTTGAGTGATTGATTCTTCAGTGTGTATTAGGTCTTTTAATACTCGCAGATGTTTATCATCAGTATAATGACTAGAGCTTTCTTTTACAATAGGATTTGGTACCTGTAATCCGTTTTCTAAATCTAAATCTTTATTTTGAAGAAGAGCTTCTTGTTCATGGGAAGATGATTTATTAGTTTCTGGAACAAATTCAACAATCGATTTGTTCATTAAAGAATGTGAATGGGTACCTAAGAATTCTTTAACATTGTAAGTTATACCCTTGACCTGTTCAATTTCACCAGTTAAAGGATCGATTTCACCTAACTGAAGAATTTTCCCATCTGATGGCATAATTAGCTCATCACTTGGTAAGATAGGTCTAGATTCTGGCTTAATAGTTCTATAAAAAAATTCACTCAAATTCTTGTAATTTTCCAATACAGGGTCATCCATTTCATCCATATTTACCCCAAAACAATAAGAGTAAAACTTATAGCCTAAAGGTCTAAGTGGAACAGGAAGAGTCAATGAATTTAATTGACCCCAAACTCTAGAAACCGCGTTTAATGGCAAAGTGCTGTAAAAAAAGAACATCCAATCGTTGGCAAAAATCTTTATTTTTTGTCTTTTAGTTCTAATTAGGTTTCCATTTTCATCCATTAGTAACAGAGGAACTTCATCAGAATCCTTATTTTCTCCATTTTCTTCATCATCTTTTAAAACAGAATACATTAGCAAAAGAGCAAAAAAAGAAATGGATGCTAAAAAATACCATTTAGATAAGAAAGATTTTCCCGCTTGTGCGGTTTTGTTCATATTTACAACTGAAAAATCTTCATTGCTACCTTTAGAATCTTTTAATTGCATCGCTAGTTTTTGAAGTTCATCGCTGTTTTTATGATTCAAGTTGTTCATTCCATTTTCTTTCTTCAATAAGACATCAGTTGCTTTAAATAAATTAGACGTAGTCGTAGTTGCTAAAGGTTTTAGAGTCTTTGTTGTCATCAAAAAATATCTTTTATTAATGGTCATTCTTTGGTTTAGACGTGAAGAAGTTGAAAGCAGTGATGAAGGGTGAAAAGAAGAACTTTTTGGATTTGTGAACTGCTTAATTGATTTAACTTTATTCAGCATAAGAATTTTTTTTCCTTCTGAGGAATATTTATAAGAAGGTTATATTAATGAAAAAAAGTTATCTTCCTTTTCTTTTTGTAACACAAATTAAAAGTGAAACAACAGCTTAGATAGCAACAAAAAAAACAAAGTTTTTACACCTGATCTTGACACAGTTAATTGACTTTTTCCTGTTTCTTAATTGGGTAAGTATAAACAGAAAAGCAAACAAACCAGATTCAGAATGTTGATATAAGAAATTAAGTATAATTCAGCACCCAATTGTAGCAAGAAACCGGGGTAATGTATCCTATTTTTTATATTTCTTTTTAATTAAGATACTTCAAAGTAACGCTTTAGTTTAGTATATACTGGATGTTAAGTGTGCAGGTTTTTATCTCAGGATTTTTTCCACTTAAACATATATTTATTTTTTATATAAATTAAAAACCTCCAAAATAAACAAGCGTTCATATATATTAGATTTGATTATGATTGAATGAATCTGACTGATTAGAGTAAGATTTGCACAGTAATCTTTTTTAACTAACCCAAAATAAAAAAAATTTTTTTTTCTCATATCTGAAATTTCATCGTTTCTAGAAAATTTAATGTTTTTTGTCCACTAGTAAGCTTTAAATCGTCGGAGAAAATAGTGTAAAAAAAAAAAAAAGAAACTTTGATTGGCTAAAAATAGTAACTCTCTATATGCGGAGAGGATTAAGATTATTTACTTTTTTTTGGAAACAAAACAACTATTAAACGATAGGTGATTAATATACGATTGGATTTTATCAATTTTTCAAATGGGGCCTTGTTAAAAATACATGTTGAAACAAACAATAGGGAATTTTGATAATGGAGTTTAAAAATAATGTGTAAAAGAAAATGTTGGACCAATGAAAATATATGGCTGATTGACTAGAGAGTTATCAATTAGAAATTCTGTTTTTTTTTTTTTTTCAAAGCCGCATTTATTATTATATCTTCCTATGATATTTTTTTGAGTTTTCAGTTTCAGCAGCTTGCATCACTGCAAAACCAAAAAAGAAATGAACTTAAATGGTGGGATATCGATTTTAGTAAAGTCTTCAGAGCTTGGTTTAACTGTAACAGCTAAATAAGTTAATAAATTGTTCTCATTAGTTCCTGACACAAGCGGCTCGATTTTTGATGAGAATTCTCCTTCAAGTGGATTGAAGTTTCACTCACTGGGATGTTGAAATCTTTTACGGAACTGCTGTTAGAATTATTTTAGTTCCTTATCTATTTTGTTTATGTGTTAATAAAAATTAACATAGATTGACTCTTCATTCTGGGATATTATTAATATTACAAGCTTGTCCATGCGATGAGTATGCTCACATTGTTTGTTTTACTTTTGTAAGAAATTTCCAGAATAGGAAACTATTTGAGCGTTCTCGGAGCTAACTTGATATGGGGTCATATTTAAAGTTTATTTTTTTCTTATTTAATTAATAGTTAATAGATAATGTTTTTGCTTTGTTTTTTGATTGTTTATTACTATTCTCATTTTCTAATTGTAATCATATTAATTCAATAATTCAGTAAAGTTAATTTCCTCTCAACACTCAATTCTTGAATTATGATGATTAATTTTATTTCAGATTATTTTTTCTTCATAATTTAATCAAATTAAATTCATAATTACCTCAAAACTTTAACATCCTCAAAAGAACGTAGTTTGCACTACTGTTATTGAATTTTCAACATCTTATTACAAGTTAATTGATTATTTCATAACTAAGGAAGCAATATAGATAACTCTAATTTGAGGGACAATATTTTACTTCTTACATGCTGTGCCTTATTTCGCACAAGTTTTAGTAATTTTTTTTTTTTTTTTTTTCATGCACTTTTGAGAAAATAAATTTTTTTGATGGCATTCAAAAAATAAGTGGAGAGATATCTACAAAAAGCAACATTTTTACATCTATAATAATAACAGCAGTATAAACAACCATAATCACAAGTTATCAACAAATAAAAGACTCAAAGAGTTTGTATCTAGCTATATTTATTTGTTGATTTGACCTAGTTTTTGAAGTAACTTTTTTTCTATTTCTTAAATTAAGATCAAATTGATCAGCGCCATTGCTACTAAAATTCTTTGTAGTATTTGTTTTATGCATCATTGATAATAAAGAAAATGATTACAGACCAGGTGATGGATTTTGAAGAAAATATAATTGCGTTGGATATAGGGAATGAAAATGACACAGCCAATGGTTCACACATTGATCTGCAACAGTTTAACGCAACGTTAAAAAATTTAGAAGACAAAATTACTATTCTTGATCATGAAGTAAACCAATATAAAAATGAGATTCAGAGTCTGAGGAGAGATAAGGATCTTTTAAAAAAAGATTATATAAATCTAAAGGTAGATAATGAAAAGCACAAGGCAAAAATCAGAGAACTGGAGAACTTTTTCCCTTTGGTTAAATCAGACATAAGAGGACTATCTGATCATGTAAATGGTTTGGCAGTAACATATGACCAACATAATGTTAAATCTACTAATGATCTAAAAGCTTTAACTATTGCTTTTAAAGAGTTCAAGGCTGAAATGGAAGAAAAAAACAAGATTAAATTAGAAACTATAAAACCTGAATTGTCAGCTAAACAAGCCATAGAAAACTCTGCTCCAAAAAACAAGACTCTTGTTTCCACAAATATCAACTCTTTAAATAAATCTAATTTGGACGAGAAATCAAGCGAACAAAAAACAAATACTGATAAACTAAATGCCGTATCTGAGAGCATTGATCAAAAAAGTTTTATATCAGAAACTGTTGATAAAATAACTTCTATATCTGCAAACTGCGATAAAATAAGTTCTATAGCTGAGAACTGTGATAAACTAAGCTCTCTATCTGTCAACGTTGATAAAATTTTCAATATGGTTGATGGCATTCAGAAAACATTAGATCTGATGGATACAAAAATGAATAAAAACTCTATAACTCCACCAATCAATGAGAAGAGAGAGCGGCTACCATTTAAACCAGCTTTGTTTAAACCAGCACGTCCAGAAAGTGCTTATGGTGTTGACAAACAAACCTCTACTTATTCAAACAGGTTTCAAAGGTTTGAGCCACTACCAGACACTGAAGTTAACGAAAAGAAAAAAGATTTTTTCCACTCAAATATATCTCTGTCAAAATCAGATGAAATCGACATAAATGCAAAGATAAAGGATGGACCTATACCTAAGAAATTTAAAAGAATCCGTTCTAAAAATCCGCCAATGATAAAGCCAGTAAAACCAAAGAAAATGCGCTGGAATAATGTTGAATAAATGTACAGTTTTTTTTTTATCTGCTTGTTTTTATTTTAATGCATTTAAAATTCATTTTAACCAAACCGCTTTCTAGCTCACATTTCATTTTTAAGTAGTATTATCCTCATTCAATAATCTAAGTGTATTTACAATCTTTGCTTGAATTAAGAATGCATTATTTTTTTACTATTGAAAACATACAGCTGAACATTGTAACAAAAATTCAAAAATTCAATATCGAGAAACAAATATCCATAAATCAAAAGTTATTTTGCTTTAGAATAAAGTTCTTATTTGACAATTGAAGCAACTTACATTTTCACATAAGTTTACACAAATAAGTATCATTGTTAACATTTTCCAAGCTTGCTAATTGGAAAAGAAAAGCATTAACACGAATAAAATCGTTTTAAAATTGAATTAACAAAAATATAACATAAGCACACTTTGAATATAAAGATATCTTTAATAAGCATATATATTACTACATAGCCATCCAAGTTAAAATTATCGACTATTTATTGTTTGATATGAGGTGAAAATCATACTCAATACGCCAAACAGTATTAGTATGTAATCGAACATTATTTTATTCTTATTTCCAGTAACTTTAGATACAGATCTCAAATGAAGCATTGGTGGGAAAATGTAGACCAATGGAATACAAGCAAAACATCCAATTATTGAGACAAATCGATCCAAATTAGCAGAACCATAAAATGCAATTGTGATGGTAAACAGTACAATGCCAGATCTTAAAGTGTTTTTCAGCCATTTAATTCTTAATTGTTCTCGTTTTGGTTTTTGTTTTTTGTTTTTATTCAAATTTTTGAAAATCCTAGACTCAATAATGGCAATAGCGGGAAACAATTGGAGAGGAGTTGACAGCATGATAGCCAGTGAGTAAAAAGCCTGAATTAGATTAACAAAAATAGATTGTTGTGGCAAGTTCAATAAAATTATAGTTTGAATTTTAGCACCATAGGCAGAGTAACCTAAAGTTGCGACAAACATAAACATAAAAGTGGATATACCTATAACCAAGATTAACACTTTTGAAAACTTCTCCGGATGTTTCATAGATTCAGAAACAGGAATGATCAGACCAATGCCTTCAAAGGAAAAAATAAAAGTACCAATAGCAACGGTAAAACTGTTGCTATTAAATACAGGAATAACTCCAGCCGCAGGCTGTAAATTATTGTTGTAGACAAGTTCCTTTAAAATGTAGAAAATCACAATTAATAAACCTACCAAAGTTAAAAAATTAGCAATTAGAGAGGTTACAGATAATCTAGCAACATTTCTAATAAAGGAAAGTGGAACAAAAATAAGAACTTGTAAGATTAGAAAATATTTGATTGGCAATTCAACTTTGAATACATTTTTAATAAAAGCTTCAAGATTAGAGCTAGTAAAAACAACATAAGCTGAACTGAAACCTAACTGAGTCAATGCAAGTCCAAAAAGGATTAAAAATTTTAGCCATGGTCCATATAGTTTTAACCCGATATCACCAAAGGAAGAGACCTTTGTTGCAGTTTTGGATAAAACTAAGATATAATAACACCAATATGAGTAGACACCACACAACAGCAAGGCTAAACAAGAAAAAAGCAATCCTCCATTGCTAAAAGCTTTAGGTAAAAAGAGAATACCAGTACCAATAAACGATTTGATTAAAAGTAAAAAAGCTTTAAATGTGGATATCGTTCCTTTGGTTCTTGAGGGATTAATCAATCTTTCAATCCTAGTAACTAATTGTTTATCCAATGGCAGCAGCGGTTGCTGCTCGGTAGAAGATTCTCCAAATAATTCATCCTCATCGTAAAGTTCATCCTCCAGAGATTCTCCTGCAAAATGTCCATAGAAGTATAAAAATTCTAAAAAGTTTCTAGTTAAAAACGGTAACTGGGCCATGTCCCCATTAGTACCAGAATCGTTTCCGGCATTAAAAATACTGTTTCTTCTCGAGTGCAAAAAATCTGATCCAGAAAGACTAGATGAGCTGTTCTGTACGGGAGCTGGAGAAGAAGAACTAGCATTATTAAATGTATCTGCAGGGTGTGAATGATCTAGTTTTTGAACCAAATGAAATCTTCTAAATCCACCAGGAACATTTAAAGCAGAAGCTGTAGAATCCCTTCTATTTGGTCCTGAAAAATCAGACACTGGCGGTGTTGCTGATTTTAGAGAACCATATGATGTTCCTAATAACAAATCAATATCGTCTGAGGAATAGTTTTTGTTTTTGGAGACGGCGCTGTTATTTATAATATTATAGATATCTCTCGTAATATCTGCACCTTCTCTATTTAACGAATGCTTATCAAAAGAGGGTCTTTTAGAAGAAAATGCTGACATTGCTTTAGGTGTGTGTGAAGATAAAGATGACATTGAACCTCTTTTTAATAAAGGTTCTGTATCTTGAGAAGCGTTATATTTGTCTTGTTCATTTTCTTCGGTATTATGGTTAGGTTTATTTTCAATGTTAAAATAATTTTGCTTTTGCAACGAGTTTATAATTTCTTCATGATTTCTTGACCTAAAGTTTGGAGAGTTTACATCTATAAAAACCTTGCTGCCATTGTTGTTATTTTTAGAATTATTTATTGCCATTGGCTCTTGTTCATCAACACTTCGTGAAAACTGAACACTAGAAAATCTCCTTTTATCTTGGTAACTATTTTTATTAGAACTCATAAAAAATTAAAAAAAAGAGAAAAAATCTTTAAAATAAATCTCTGGTTTGGATACCCCAATTCTTGGTTTCTTTTTGTCTCTAATTTCATGTTTTTGATATATTATCTTTGTTATCATTTTGAGAAAAGGGCCAAAATTAAGAAGCCAGTCGGACATAATTTAAATATAGCATATTTTTCTTACAACCAAAAATGGCTCTAAAAATAAAAAAAAAAAAAAAAAACAAATAAATACATACATAAAAAGTTTAATTAATAGATGAAATATCCCAAATAGGAAATAAATTTTTAAAAAAGATTTATATAAATACAAAAACTTCAAAAGGAAGAAATTCAAAATACTAGACGCCAACAATGCAAATTTATAATTCTTAGGTATTTTCAAACACTAACCAAAAATCGAACCTAGATCAACGTATCTTCTACCATTTATTGCCAAGTAATCTTCCATTATATCAAAACCTTTTTTAAGTAGATTGTCCCTCAGCGACTCTGCGATTCTTCTGCTTTCTGATTTATCCAACAAATATGGATTCACAACGTTATTTCCCTCTTCTACAGAATCCAAAATTTTTAAACGCTGATTTTTGTTTCTTTCGAAATCAAACAAAGATTGGAAATAGCACAACTGATTATAGAGAGATTTATCATTAAACTTCCTTTTCGACAAAGTACCTCCGTAACAATCAGGATTTAAACATTTTTTACCATACACACCAAGACCATATGTTTTACATTCACAAGAAGAGTCGTCACATTCATATGGTGTTTCATAGTATCTACTGATCTGGGCTCTTGTTCTAACCTCCAACTGAGACAAAAGTGAAAGAGTAGAAATATGAGTTTGGCATAACATACATTTTATTCCTTGAGTGGTAAATTTATAATCAGGTGATCTAACAATACCATGAAATTCAAATAAATGACCACAGTTGCCACAATTGATCATCAAATTTTCGCAAGCAAAGAATCTTTCAGAATCAGACATGGTACTTTCCAATGACTGCATCAACATATTATTAGCTAAATCCAAAGAGTTGCTGTAAAAAGTTAAAGAGGTGGAATTATTTCCAGCAAATTTTTGCGAGCTAATCTGCAAAGATTCCGCAAATCTTTTCATATCAAAGCCTTCAATCATTTCCAATAATCTTTTAATTGGGTTTAAGAGTTGTTTTTCTAGGTAAAAATCAGAATCAATTTTGTATTTGTCTCTGCTTCTCATAACCTCTCTCAGTGGAATAGCTCTAGCTGCAATAGAAGTACTAGAATTTTTATCACTTTTGCCACCATTGTTTTCGTCTTCAACGATGACAAAAGTTATAACAGATCCTTGTTTTATTTGTCTTCCATCCTTTTTTAATCTCAAAGCAGCTTGAACGGCAGGCATATTATGACCTGCATTTCCATAGTCTTCAGGATTTTTACCAAGCTTAGTGTTTATTTTAAATTGATCAATTGGAATGTTATTTTCGACTAGGCTTGTTGAAATATCTTCCAGATAGTCATAAATTTGATTTAAGGATTCTTCTTCATCAATATCAGATAAAAGCATTGACAAAACGTTTTCCGATGTTTTTTTAGTCAGTGGACAGTACTCTCTTCTTTTCATATCCAAACCTTTAACTTCTAGTTTAGTTTTCAAAGAATTTGATCCTTTATCCCAGTAGCAATTTAAAGCAGCATATTTTTTTTTGGCAGTTAACAGCAATCTTTGGAAAACATTATCAATATCAATTTCTAACGATCCATACTGTTTATTGACCAGATGCTTAAAATTTTCACCAATTTTCAGAGCATCATCGTAGTTGTTACATCTTGAATTGATCATGACAGAATCTGTATCACCATAAACAACTTGTAAATTAGCCACTCCTTCAGCTAATTGCCTAGTATGCTGCAATATTTCTCTACCTTTGTTGGTAATCATCATGGCCAATGGTTTAGCATAAAACCGAGATTGCTTAAAACCTAAGCATCCATACATAGAGTTAGCGGTCAATTTCAATGCTTGTTGCTTAATATCATATTGACTTTTCTTTGACTGATTTGGTGCCGTTTCCATTAGTTTCTTTACAGCTCTACGCCTTTCAACTAATGTACGCAACAATTTAGGTAATACCCCCATTTGATATTCTTGCTTAGAGGGATATTCAGGTAAAGTCTCCTCGATTTCTTCTACATCTTCTTCCTTCTTATCATGGTTATCATTCTCAAAGGATGTTAAAAACCCATCTCTTTCGACAGTGGTGAAACAAATGTTGAACTCTTGAATAATAGATGGATATAGAGAATTGAAATCCATCACTAGAGTAAAGTTTTTATGCAATCCCTTTTCTGGATCAAACACCAAACCACCTTGAAATGATGATTTTTTATTGTTTTTGGAACTTTGAGCAGATTGGTGTTGTTTCATATATGGATCTGGAACAATGTATTTCAACTTGGTAAATTCATGAAGCAAAATAAATTCATTTCTAATAGCTCTTGATCCTTGCAAGGTTTGTTTCCAAGCGTTCCCAGCAAGATTTGTTAGCTGTAGAGATAATGGAACTATTTGCAAATTTTCAACTAACTTAGTAATAAGATCAATATCACTTCTAGTACTTAGTAGTGCCTGTTCCCACAATGTTTCAGATTCAGAGTGCTGTAATGCTTGCATGTTAATCTCAAGAGGAACCGCCTTATCCTTATTTTCAGCATAAAGGTTAAACATTTCGTATAAATCCCAGGTATCACACTTTGGTGTCAGAGAAATACCTAACTCATTACCAATATCCACAATCATTCTGCCTGATGTTATAATACTATTTTTATATTTAGACTGTCCAGAAAAGTAATTTGGAAAATTTTCTCTCTGGAATCTTCCAAAGTTACTAAAATTTTTGATGTTTAACGTCATCAATCTGTTAATTATAATATCAAGTTCACTCTGTTCTAATCTGTGTCCAAGCAAAAAATCTGGATCATTTGCCTTAACAATGTTCATGAACACTGTTAACATTGTTTTTTCATCATTAAAAAATCTGAAATCATTATCATACTTGTCATTGAGAGTTTTTTTGAAAAGTGGAGTAAAACACGAAGCTTCATCAAGTGTTCTCACTAAAGTTATGGTTTTATTGTTCTTTGTCTTTTCTTTGCTCTCATTAATCAGTTTAAAATCATCATTCACAGAAAACGAAATAGTGACAAGTTCTTGTTGCTGCGTCACAGTAAGCAGCTGTTGAGTTTTCAGGGTCATTGCTTTGAAAGTAGGCATTTCTAGGTTATTCCCATCAACAAAAACATGCTCTGTAACATTATCAATTTCAAAAGATAAACCACAGTGATGATTTTTGGCGGAACTTTGTTTTAAGTTTTTCAATTTTAACCAGCATGGACCCATAACTTGCTTTTGCAATACGAACGCCTCAAATGGCTTCGTGAAGCTACCAAAAACAATCTTTGCTAGCCCCCCAGTCAAATTTTGTAAGTTCAAAGGTCTACCATTATTACCGTTTTTTTTACAATCAAAAGGAACAAATACTTTCAGATATGGAGTTTTGGTTCTAGGAATACCACTAAGTTCAAATGCATATTTCTTTTTGATGCTTTTCGTTCTCAAGGAATTCACTCCAAAATGGGATACGAGATTGTCATATGATTTTGCAGCAAGCTCCTCTACAGAGATCCCTTCTTGAGGTAAGAAATAAAGCTCTTTGCACAAATTGTTAATCTGGATCATGCATGACTTATAACTGGAATCCTGTAGTTTCATTTTACCAAACAAAAAAAGCTTATTATTTTCTTCTAAATAATCCATGTAATAAAAGTAACTGAAGAATTCATCGTCAACCAAAACCTCACTAGAGATTGCACTTGGTGGTAAAAACTGGATTGATTTATTGAATGGGGCATCTCCATCTTCATCAACTTCAATTTCTTTGTCCTCTATTTCTTGTTTTAAAGGTTTCAAGATGCTTTTAACTTCAGTGATCTCTTCAACTTTAATGCCTGTGGTAACTTCTTCATTTTCTCCGGCAACAACTTCGACAATTTCTTTTGTAACTTTGGATTTTGGATCAGAATCAATTTCCAAAACTTCTGGCTCCGGATTAAATCTTAGTTTTTTATTAGAAATATCTTCACTAACATTTTCATCTTCTAATGATCTCTTTTTAGCGGTTGAAATACTGTTTTCTTGATGATCCACCACATCTTTCAATATATCGCCAATATCAATTTTAGCTCCTGCTGCAAGGGAAATTTTCTTATTTTGAAAGCTATTTTCCCTTGCTTTTAAAGCTTGTTGTTTAACTTTTGAAACTTTTTTAACTTTAATGTTTTCTTTGTTATCCAAAACCTTGGATTTTCTATTGCTTTCATATTTTTTGTCTTCTTCATCATAATAGCTTTCACTATTATCATGTTGTTTAGTATAAGCTTGATCTCCTTCATCATCTTCAACAAAAGCCTCATCTTCATCTTCAAAAAAGTCATTCATAATTTCACTGACATTTTCATTTATTCCATAATCTCCATCTTCAATATCTTCTTCATCATCTATTATTCTTTTCTTAGTTTTATTAACAAGTTGTTGCAATCTTTCTTTCCTACTAGACATTGCTTGGTATTTAGAATTCCAAAATTAAAAGTATATAAAAGTAAAATTCGTTTCGAAATACAAATCGTTTAAATAAACTATCTTTGGATTTGTTTATAATGATTTTTGTTAATCATTATTCAAAAGTTTAACAATTTGATATAATCTCAATTTATTTTTTTTCAGTTTGATATTGAAATTAATTTCTGAGACGCGTAAAAAAACTTTTTTTTTTTTTTTTTTTTAAGAGCAATGGCGTTTTTAACAAAGATCCAGTCGGTGATATTTTTACTGTAGCAGTACTTAAGTCAACTAAATTTCGCGTTTCGGGAAATAAGCACACAAGTCAGGTGACTTAGTACTGCAACCAATAACCATCACATTAACCTACTAAATTATTTGCTGAAATGGAATAGAGAAAAGCTGTCACATTAAATAAAAAAATGTCAATTTGGTTCAATTAAAAAGCAATTTTTTTTGGATTTGTATTAATCCTTTTGTATTGCCGTTTTCCTCAAATTTTTTCTTCTATGAACTGTAATATCATCTCAAAACTAGCTAATGTTTTTCAGTTCTAGTCTTGAGAAAATAAAATTTTAAATCAAGGTGCATCAAATAGAATAATAACTGTACTGTAATTCGGTTTTTTAAGAGTCTGCTGCACTATGGCAGGGTTTGATATGAAGATATACACGCTTGCTTCACTGATGTACATTGCGGATATAAACTTTGCCAAGTTCTGCTCATGTGACCAACAGCACGTGTATCAACATTTTAGCTTGTCCTTTCCAAAATTTTATCTTCCCTGAAACAGCATTATAACTATTCAGAAGATTTAATGGTCAACAAAAAACAGTAACAGTAATGTACTTCAAAAGCAAGAATATTAATTCAAAATAAAAATACAACTCAAGAGTTTTATGAATTGTAAAAATTTTTTAAAAAAGAGCCTATAAATAAAAGAACAACAAAGTAAGGGAAGAAAAACTAAATCGGTGACATTGTTTTCAGCATTATTTTTTGAAAACTAAGTTTTGCGATTTATTAGAGTAGACTGTAATATTGACAATGTCGTTTCTCGATCTAGAAGCAGGTACTGGAACTGGAGTGACATCTGGTCAATCCAGAGACTATGATAATGAAAGCCAGCTATTATACAATATTATAACCAAACTAACCGATACAATCAATGATATGAACCGGTTCATTCAATCAACCAGCAGTGATATTGATACCAATAAACTTGATGAAGATATTTTTGGATGTGATGAGCAGATAATGATATATAAAACGAATGCCTTTTCAGTGGATAACAAATCAGGCGTAAGGTTTAAACTTGAACATGATTTAAAAGAAATCATTGGCAGCTATGAGCCCATAAAGAGAAAATATTATAATAAGAAAATAACGTTCAATCGGAAAATGGAAAAGAGCAGAAACAATAATGCAGTTGGTGCTAACACATACGGTTCTATAAACAATACTTCCATTCCAATGGATGAACTTTATGAAGAAGTTTACCAATCACTGCCATTAGCTGCTGGCCACCCCACGGATTACAAACAATTATTAATCCAAGAGGAGGAGCAAGATCAATTGAATCAAAAAGAACTAGATATTCACACAATATCAGTTCAGGCACATGCTGATTCTGTAGCTAGGATACAAAAACAAGTTTCTGAGGTTAACCAAATTTTTCATAATCTGAATGATTTAATTTTATCACAAAACAACAAGGTTGTAAGAATTGAGGATAATTTGAGTCAGTTTCAGGCTGATGTTGAAAGAAGTGAAAGTCAACTGAAAAAAGCAGAGAGAGAACTTTATAAAAGAGGGAACTGTACTTTAGTTGCGCTGGTAGCACTTTCAATAGTAATACTTTTATTTTTTATATTAGCTATATAAGAACTAGAAGCAAAGTAACTTATCACTATAATTAGGCCTCCTTAGAGAGCAAATTTTTAAGCATTTTGTTCTCTACTTCAAGAGAAGTTATTTTTTTTTGAAGCTTTTCTGATATTTTGATTAGCTTTTTAACTTGATTTTCGAGGTCATCTTCTTGAGAAGAATGTCTTCGTTTTTCTCCAAGCTTTTCCTCAGATACTTTTACTTGTTTTCCGCTAGCATCATTTTCCTTTTGAGAGGTATTCATACCCAGAACCTTGTAAAGTTCTGTTTCAACTATCGAAAGATCTTGAAATTGATCATACTGCAATAGATTCACAGGAAGCTGAGTCAAGTAGTGTTCTTTAAACAACAAGAGAAGAGCTGCTTCTTCATTCGAAAAATTTCCCCAGTTGCTATCTTTTTCAGTGGCTATATGTTGCAAAATTATCTGATACCTTTTTTGCAAAGGTGGCGGGAGAAGGGAATGTAATGATTCGGTAGGTTTTTGACTTATCTGTTCTAAAATTTTCTGTTGTGTTGTTGTAGAATCTCGTTGCGGAATCGAAACTATTGAGTTGGTAGCTGAAGCAGAGTTAAACGAGTGAACTGAAGGCGTATAAGAGGTATGGTTGATATTTGCTTGGAAATTATTGTTTTCTGAGATATTATCAAAGCTCAAAGGAAGTAGTTCCTGTTGCAACGGCGATCCAGCTCGGTTGTAATTATTGTGTCTTTTCAAAAAAGCTTTATTATCATCGTTTCCAAATGGAGTCTTGAAACTTTTTCCTCTGATATCTTTCCTGTTCTGTTGCCTATTTCCGGAGTTGCTCAATATATCACTGTTATTATTGTTGATGTTTAAGAAACTGTTGTTATTGTCGGTATTATTGCTGGGAGTAAAGTTAGTATTCCCACTCTCGCTTGTGGGTGGGTACTCTGGCTTTTCTTCGTCTGGAAAAATAAACGACTCATCAGCGAAAATCTTCAGTTCCGCTGCTAATCTGTCATCCAAAGCACTTGCCATTATGTCATTTAAAGGGTTCAGCAAAATGTTAGAGTCTTCTTCGTTGTTAAGGAGTGATTGTCTTCGGTTTTCATTGCGGCTCGTAAAGTTGTTATGTGCTGTTGATATAATATCTTCTTCGATTTGTGGCATAAATGTATCAATATATGCCAGTTGTTCCAACAATATCGCTGGTGTGTCATCTGCTATCTGTGTGATAACATTGTTGTTGACAGCGCTTGGAATATTGTTTGCATTTGTAGCGTTGTTGTTGTTATTGCTATTGTAGTTGCTGTTTATTTCGCCAAAAAATGTGTTTAAATCCATCACAAGTTTGTTGTCAATATAATTCGTCTTGATGGTATTGGTTTTTTCCTAACAAAATTGTTGCTTAATCCGTTTTATTTTATGTACTTTGTTAAAATATGTATAAGAACTACAAAATCTCAGCTATGGGGTTATTCAGCTAAAAGAAAAGGTTAGAGAATGTTCTTTAGAAATTTTTTATAATAGTTGCTAGAGCCACCAGTAATTAACAGTGTTTTCTGAAATAAGGTTGGTCTTTGAGATATAGTTTATAAACATTATTTTAAAATACATCCGCTGTAAAAACTGTGGGACTTTTTCTCCTTTTTTTTTGTCGAACAAGCTCGTCATTTTCGAATAGTAGGACGCATCTCACCACAGTTTTTTGTGATAACTGAAGCTAGTGGTCATGTGACCAAACATCAACAAAACATGGTAGCGCAAGTTGTTTCCATATAATAGTTGTCTGATGTTTGAAACCACAGGAGGAAACCATTAGTAAGGAAAAAAAAAAGAGCAGTGTGCCCCAGAACGGCACCATTTGTTTTATGCAGCAATTTAGGGTAAATGATTTAGACTCAAAAAACTCCTTCACTGCAGCCCATACCAACCAATTTTTTGTCCCACTGGGGCATTCAGTTTAGTCCGACATATTTTCTCAGCAGAACGTAAATAAATCCACCAAACAAGTACCCATTGGTATTGCTTTTGAAAATCATCCAAGATCAATAATCCGGGGTTTGGTTATTATTGTTGTGCGGATAATTACTAGATGCAAAAATTATATCTTTTTATTATTATTATCAGCATATTTTTTCTTCACCTAGTTACCCTGACACTAATTTTTTCTAAATCGGGCCGAAATGTTAGAAAAGAAACGGGCACTTCATTAAACCACCAAAAAGTTGCCTGACTAGGAAATTTTTTTTTAAAAAGGACAAATGTCTACAAGACTATTTTTTTAAACATCAGCATATGAATGAAATTCAGAGTGTTAAAGGGAAACATTTAAAATGAGTCAACTCTAAACAAAGTTTTTTTTTTTCTTTTTATTTCAATTAGTCATTAGTTGTAGTTTGATTCGTTCAGTTCTATAAAAGAAGAGCATTTGCAGGGAAGCTTGTTATTTTCTTTTCTTTAGTTTTTTTTAAACTTCGTACTGTTATTAAATACAGAATAACATGTAAGAACCATTACATAAAAAGATATATTTCAGTATATTACTTTATTTATTAAAATAAGTTGATAAATTTCTATCATGTTGAGAACTATTAGAACTTCAAACACTGTGGTGAATACATGCAGAAACTTAAGAGTTTTGAACAAATACAGAGTTTCTGCCAGCGGTATTGCTGCATTTAGATTAGTGAATAATGCTTCAAGAAACTACTCATCAATTCCACCAAAGGAATTAAAATACACCCACATGTTAAAAGATCCATCAACCAAATATAGACCAGGACCAACCGTTCCTCAAATGAACGGTAAGAGACAGTGGCCAAACAAAACCATCACAAAGGCTCCAAGATGGTTATCCACAGATTTAAGAGACGGTAACCAATCATTGCCTGACCCAATGAACTTGGAACAAAAGAAAGAATATTTCAACAAGTTGTTAGAATTAGGTTTCAAAGAAATCGAAGTCGCTTTCCCATCAGCCTCACAAACAGACTTTGATTTTACCAGATACGCTGTTGAAAACTGTCCAGACGATGTGACTATTCAAGTATTAGTTCAATCTAGAGAGCATTTGATTAAGAGAACAGTTGAATCCCTAAAGGGGGCTAAAAGAGCTACCATTCATGTTTACTTGGCTATTTCTGACTTATTCAGAGATGTAGTTTTTAACATGTCCAAGGAAGAAGCAATCCAAAAAGCTGTTGAAGCTACCAAATTGGTTAAATCCTTAACCAAGGATGATCCAACTCAACAAGGAACAATCTGGCAATATGAATTCTCTCCAGAATGTTTCGCTGATGCCCCTGTTGAATTTGCTGTCGAAATTTGTGAAGCAGTTAAAAATGCTTGGGAACCATCTGCTGAAGTTCCAATAATTTTCAATTTACCAGCTACTGTAGAGGTGGCTTCTCCTAATGTATATGCTGATCAAATAGAATACTTTGGTACTCATATAACCGAAAGAGAAAAATGTAGTATATCCGTTCACTGTCACAACGACAGAGGATGTGGTGTAGCAGCCACAGAATTAGCTTTGATGGCTGGTGCTGACAGAGTTGAAGGTTGTGTTTTCGGTAATGGTGAAAGAACTGGTAATGTTGATTTAGTTACTGTCGCTTTGAACATGTATACTCAAGGTGTTTCTCCAAACTTGGATTTCTCTGACATAAAGAGTGTTATTGAGGTTTCTGAAAAGTGTAACAAAATTCCAGTGTCTCCAAGAGCTCCATATGGTGGTGACTTAGTTGTGTGTGCTTTCTCTGGTTCCCATCAAGATGCTATCAAAAAAGGTTTCCAAATTCAAGAAAAGAGAAAACAAAACGGTGATCCTATTGGTCAGCAATGGAGAATTCCATATTTGCCATTGGATCCACAGGATATCGGAAGAGATTATGAAGCAGTTATTAGAGTCAATTCTCAATCAGGTAAGGGTGGTGCCGCCTGGGTTGTTTTGAAGAACTTAGGTCTGGACTTGCCAAGACAATTGCAAATTGAATTCTCAAAGGTTGTTCAGGATACCGCTGATTCTTTGGGCAGAGAATTAAAGTCAGATGAAATAACTGAACTTTTCAAGAAAACATACTTCTTGAATGAAGAAGTGAAGGGTGCATGGGAGTTGATTGACTACGATACTACTAAGTCTCACCAAGATGACAAGGTCAAAAATATGGTTGTTAAGTTGAAGGCCACTTCTTCTCCAACTGAATTGACTTTACAGGCTGAAGGTTCCGGTCACTTGTCCTGTTTGATCAATGCCATCAATGATTGGTTGGACTTGAATCTTGAAATTAAGAACTACGCTGAACACGCCTTGACTGAAGGTAGAAACTCTAAGGCTGTTTCTTATGTGCACTTGCAATACACTAAAAACGGAAAAACCAGTTATGTTTGGGGTATAGCTGCTGACGAAGATGTCGGTGATGCATCCTTGAACTCTGTTATCAACGGTCTAAATAGCATACTCAAAAATAACTAAGGTAACCTACCTTGATTTGGTTTGAAACAGCGAGAACCTTTTATTTATATACTGAACAAATATATTTCAGACATGGCAGACAGTTAGTACGAAACAAAGCAGACACTTAACCATGTGGTCTGCGCTGCAGGTTGAGTGAAAGTTTTGCGCTAGCAATCAATTCTAAGTAAATTTAGTTGTTTTTACAAAGATTGTAATTCTAGATCATAACATGCCATGATGAATACACTCAAATTATTTTATATAAATCCAAATTATGTTACATAAAATTAAATTATGTTATACAAACTTAGATAGTGCTATATAAACCTAAATAGTGCTATATAAACTTAATTTATCCTAGGTAAATTTTGCAATTCAAGACAGAATAAACGTTCAGCGACTTCTCTAAATCCAATATTCTATACGCAATATAATTCCACCTGAATTTAGCAAAGATTTTTACAGATCAAAAATGCTTACATAAAGCACTAGACACTTTTTCACAATTATGTTCGGTTAAACATCCCTACTAGGAAATGTTGTTAGATCCTCGTATTCAAAAAAAAAAAAAAAAAAAAAAAAATTTTCCTTTGGCTAATAGTAAATTCTCTCCCCAAGATACACTTACATTTTATACACAGCGGATAAGCATTTTTAACATTAATTATACACTAAAGACAATCCAATAAACAGAAACTTTTTGTACGCTGGTTTTTTATTCTGTTATTAATACCTTGAATCCAAAGATGGAATTATATGTAAACTTCACAAGTGCTTCTGCAAGCACATCTAGTGCAAGAACATATATTTTGAGGGATCCCAAGGATAACACCACACTGCATATCCAGCAAGAGACTGAAGATAAAACCAACAATTCAGTTAAAATAGAGATACATGGAAGAACAAAGATAGCATCCAATCCAAACTACACACAGATATCAACATCTATCAAAGGGTTTTTGGGTTTAATTACATTAAATAACGATGTTTTTCTATGTGTTATAACAAACTCTCAAAAAATAGCGCAGCCTACACCTACAGAGACAATTGACGTGATAAGAGGTGTTAGATTTTATTGTGTTTCAGACAGCAAATATGATTCTGTGGATTTGCGCCAAAACAATTATGCTTCAAACGGTTTGAGTGAAGATGATTATTACTATAACGACTATGATCTGCCAGGAGGATCATCAGGATCAAGTGGAAATAACAATGGGGAGGGAAAACATCCATGTGCAGATTTGCAGAAACTATTAGAAAACGGTTCTTTTTATTACAGCAATGACTTTGATTTGACATGTTCTTTGCAGAAAAGGGGCATGACTAATGAAGCAAACAAGTATGTTTTCAACATGGATTCTGTGGATCAGGAGTACATGTGGAACAGTTTTTTGATGGAAGATTTTTTGGAGTACTACGATAACTTAAACGATTTGTCTGAAAAGAAAATGTTCAATAAGTTCATTACAGTTGTTATAAGAGGGTTTGCAAAAACAGAATTGTCATATGTTGGAAATTTAAGAATTTCGGAAACAATTATATCAAAACAATCCTGGAAACGAGCAGGTACCAGATTTTTATCTAGAGGTATGGATGATGATGGAAACGTTGCTAATTTTGTAGAGACAGAGTTTTTAATGTATTCTAAAGAGTTTTGCTATGCTTTTGTGATCATCAGAGGTTCTGTGCCGTGTTTCTGGGAACAGGACACTGCTTTGATTAATCCAAAAGTTACAGTTAACAGATCTGTTGAAGCAACAAAGTCTGTTTTTGATTCTCATTTTGGTAAACTATGCGGCAAGTACGGACCAGTTAACATTGTTAATTTGCTTTCTACAAAAAGCTCAGAGATTGAACTAACCAGAAGATATAGATCTCTGTACAAAGAATCAACTTTAGGCAATGATTTGGAAATGACTGAGTTTGATTTTCATAAAGAAACTTCTCAGGATGGGTTTGCTGCTGCATCTAAAATCACACCCAAGATTAACAACTTTTTGATGGAAAGTGGATACTATGCCTACGATGTTAGAGACCAGAAGTTGATATCTGAACAAAACGGAGTTTTCAGAGTGAACTGTTTAGATTGTTTGGACAGAACCAACTTGATTCAGCAACTGATTTCAAATTTGGTTTTTAAACTATTTTTACTCGATTTTAAGCTTCTAGATAAAAACATGTTAAAAAAATATGAAATGGATATGAGTGTCAGTATGGGTGGCGGAAATTCGGGAAATGGGGACGACAGTTACGTTTCCGAAAATTGTTTTTCAAAGCATAATACTATTTGGGCTGATAATGGAGATCAAATCTCACAGATTTATACAGGTACAAATGCCCTCAAATCAAGTTTTACAAGAAAAGGTAAAATGTCGTTTGCAGGAGCTCTCTCAGATGCTACAAAATCAGTAAGCAGAATGTATATCAATAACTTCATGGACAAGGGCAAACAATCAAATATTGACAAACTTTTAGGGAAGTTACCAGATCAACAGCCTGTTTCCATTGTAGATCCTCAAAGAGAATTTATTAAAGAAAAATTGTTTGATTTCAAATCAGAATATGTTAGCTTGGAAAACGTTAACATTATGATAGGTACATACAATTGTAACAATATAAGTGCCGCAAATCTTGATTTGAAACCTTGGCTATTTCCTATTGGAGATAAATTCAAGCCAGATATGGTTGTTTTAGGACTGCAAGAAGTTATTGAGCTATCAGCAGGATCAATTTTGAATGCAGATTACTCTAAGCTAAAATATTGGGAAACTTTAGTATCCAAGTGTCTGAATCAATATGACGACTACATAATGCTAAGAACAGAACAAATGTCTTCTTTAATGGTTGTATTTTTTGTTAAAAAGAATATGGTTGAAAAAGTTAAGCAAGTTGAAGGAAGCAGCAAAAAAACTGGTTTTGGTGGAATAACTGGGAATAAAGGTGGTGTTGCAATTAGATTTGAATATGGATCAACCAGTTTTGCCTTTGTTAACTCTCATTTAGCAGCTGGACAACAGCAGGTTTATGAAAGATGTGTTGATTACGAAAACATTTATGATAATATTAAATTTTCAAGAGGTAGAACTTTAGCGATGCATGACAAGATCTTCTGGTTGGGTGACTTGAACTTTAGAATCAACTTACCTAATGAGTCGGTGAGACAGGTTTTAAAAACTTGTGAATCAGGCGAAGATTACCAAAAATTGTTGCAATACGATCAACTAAATGAGCAAATGAATATGAAAAAAACTATATTCAAAGGATTCTCTGAGCCAACGATTAAGTTCCCACCTACGTATAAATACAATATTGGTACTGATCTTTATGACACTTCTGAAAAGGCAAGAACTCCTTCCTGGTGTGATAGAATTTTATTTAAGGGAGAAGAAATAAGACCTTTAAGTTACAGTGATTGTAATCTACGCTTCAGTGATCACAAACCAGTTTATGCTGCCTACAGAGTTCAAGTTGAATTTGTTAACGAAGACAAAAAACAGAAAATCATTGAAAAATATAAAAAACCTGCATTACTTGATGAACCAAGTCTTTTGGAGATTGCTGAAAGTATAAAAAGTGATTCCTCACATTTATCAAAAAGCAGCAGACCAACTCCACCACCAGTGCCTCCAAAAAGAAATTTGGACAATATTAAGGTGATGGAAACTCCAAAGCCTTCTTCTGCAACTATTGTTGATGTTGTTACTAATAGACCCCCACCTCCCCCACCTGTAAGGAAAGCCACTGCACTTCCTCCAGGTTTTAGTAATGGAATGACCTTAAAACCAAAAAATGCTAGTGGTACAAGCATATCAACATCTCAAAGTCTGGAAACAATTTCTACCAAAAACACTCCTACTGACAGTTTGAATAGTAGTTCTTCCAAGTTTAGCAGCTGGCAGCCTTTGACTCCAAAATAGGATATTAAAAACTATCATAAATGAGCCACAATGTACCATTTTGTTGTTTAAATTTGGTTTAGAATTAATTGTAGCAAAAAACAAAAGTGAATGGTTGAAGAATAAATACGCTAAATATATATCAAGCCTACTGCAAAATTCATTGTATAATTTTTTTTTATTTTTGCCTAGTAATCGTTTGGCATAATAGCAGAACATGGTTTAAATCTTGCTCTGAACTAAAACAAGTTTCTTTTATGGTTTTTAAATTTAACAGTTGAAAATCCATTGATTAACGACACTTATTTCTTGATAAATTTTGTATATTTAATATGGGCAATCTGAAACACTAAAAAGAAGCGTTCTAAGTGCATATAGCAATACCTAATAAACTAAAGAAAGACACACTATGCCAGCATAACTAACTCGAGATGTTTCATATGGTACGTAAAAATGTCACTAAAATAATTATTTGCTCAATTAAAACATTTTTTTGTTTATTCTCAACTATTTATGACAAAATAAACTATGAGCAAATTCATGCAAATTCCCTTCAGCGGCTCGCAATGCAATAAAATCACACTTTATTGCACAATTTTGAAGCGATATTTTGTAAAAGCAAATTTCGACTGGAAATTACAATCAAAAGCAGAAGTAAAAAAAAAAATACAAATATACAGTCGACTTTATATATCAACAAATGAGTTAATAAGAGGGCAACTATAAAATTTCAAAAATACCTAAATATCAATCGTTTTTATAATGTCAATCATGCTTATTAATGTCGAATTAAAAGGCAGTCCTACCACAGTGTAGAAATCTCCATCAATCTTTTTCACCATAAAACTTCCGTGCTCTTGGATTTTAAATCCCCCAGCAGCTTCCATTCCTTCTAAGGTTTCCACATATCTTTGTATTAAATCAAACTCCTTACCACAGTTTTCTAGCAGATCTTTGTCCAAAACAATTATTGCTTCAGCCAATGTTTGCACCTGTTTAATAATTATTCCATCTTTCAAATGAGTAATTTGGACGGACGTCATACATATTATGCTACCGTCTTTAATCTGCTCAACGAGCATGTCGTAGTTGTGCTTTAAATCATTTGGCTTTTCTAATATCCTCGAATAATGTGAATCTGTCAAAATAGTGTCAGCTGACACTAAAATTATATCTGTCCCATTTTTGGTTTCAGCAGTTACTCTTTTCACAACATCATCGTCACACTTCTTTTTGGTGTTTTCGAGCAAGTAATCCTTACTATTGGCAAATGCTGTTTTATCTAAATCTTCTGCAAATGTTGGCTTTACAATGTTAATATTAAGTTTTGGATCTATTAACCTCAGAATTTTGGTTAAAATGTCTTTTCTTCTTGGAGATGTTGAATTTAAATACAGCTTAAAGGCAGAAGGCGATTCAATTGGTTTAGCCATGTGAAAAGTTGATTGAAGTATATATAGAACCACCAGATAAAAGTTTATTCAACTAGTCTCAGGCTTTTCGGTTTTTCTTTAAAAAAAAATCAAATTAGTCTTTTTGTTTTGTTATAAAGCAAAGAATTTTCAAAAAATGTTCAGAAACAAATTCCTGTAATAATAATGATAATTACTCTGTTCAAACAGCTTATTCTCTTAATGAAATATAATTGTTAGAAAAGTAAATAAACTTGAGATATGTGAGTACAATGTTAAAGTTTCTTTTTTTTTTTATGTGGTCACGTGAGTTTTTTTTTTTTTTTTTTTAAAATTTAAAATTTCAATTACCATTTTAGGATAGGCCATCTATGTTTTTGGGCATTCAAATTTTATGTAGGTAGTTTCTAATAAATATAGCATACTTTTCTTAAAGAAATATGTAACTAAGGATTTATTGAAAACAAATACACATATACAAACCCGTGAAACAAGTAACCATTTTAGTTTGAGTTATTACTGTTTAATACAATATGGCTAAAGTTACCAAAGCAGCTGCTAAAGCTAAAAAAGAAGTTGAAACTATAACCAACTCAGACATTCAAAATGCATCTTCCAGTGAAGAGAATAATATAAACAGTGATATTTCTGAACTAAGCTCATCTGATGATGGGGAAGAGTTTGCCGGATTTGAAGAGGAAGCAGAAGAAACCCAAAGCGAACACAGTATAAAAAAGCTAGATACTTCATCCAAACAAAATAAGGATGTAGGAAAGAAAGGCAAAAAAGAAAGCAAAATTCTATATGTCTCCAGACTACCTAAAGGATTTGAAGAAGCAGAACTAAAAAAATACTTTTCCCAATTCGGTGACATTGTCAAATGTAAAATTGCCAAAAATAAAAAAACAAACAAATCCAGACACTACGGATTCATTAAATTTTTTAATGACGATGACTGTGATGTTGCATCTGAATCAATGGATAACTACTTGTTAATGGGACATTTATTGAGAGTTAAAGTTGTTAAAGGTAATAGCATTTCTAAGTTGAGAGATTATAAAAAAAATATCATTTTGAGAGAAAAGTTAAAATGGAAAAACTTGGAAAAAATAACTAGCGAGAACATTGAAAAATACGAAAAGGAATCAAACAGTAAGCATTCCCAAAGATTGGAGAAGTTGAAAGAAAATGGTATTGAATTTGAATATTAAATAAACTTATATACTGTATAGCTGAAGTTTAAAGAGATTTTTTTTTTTAATTATTTTTTGACTCTAAATTTAACAATATGAGACTGGGAATAACCCTTGTTGACCATTCACCAACCCCAATGCCCAACCATTTTCGTCTGCCTCATTTAATATTTCAATACAGTCGCCTACTTTTATGCTAATTTCATCTTCACCTTGTGCTACGTAATCGTATTTACAAACAAGAGTGTTTTTGCTAACGGTGTTTTTTCTTCTTCTTGGAACAACTGTTGGTGGAACTTTTTTACCAGAATCAACTGTCTCTATCTTTACGTAACTAGTAGGAACATTGCCCTTATTGTGTGTTGAATGATTTAAAACTTGAATCCAACCATTCATATCAGCGGATAACGTGGTTAGCAAGTCGGTAGCACTAATTGATATTTCATCATCAGCTTGAGCAGCGTAAGCATATAACGCAACAGCATTTGGAGCAGAATTGCTAAAAGTGTCAGATTCAGATTTACTTGTTCTTGAAACATCTGGTTGAGCAAAAGATGATATTCGAGTAGAAGCTAAAGATTGAGAAATGCTTGATACATCGTCGGAATCATAGAAGGTGCGAGCATTGTTTTCAGTCTTTTGATTCACTTGGGAAGAATTATCTGATTTTGAGCTGCTGCTTTTATTTTTTCCAAATTTCAGTTTACTGAAAAATCCTGAATGCGATTTTTCCTCTTTAAAATTCAAATTATCTAAGTTTATGTCTTTAAAATTATTTTTCAGGGAGTCAATAACAACTTGAACCCGTAAATTATCATTTTCTAATGCGGTAAACTTCTGTAAAGAAGAGCAATATTGTTTCAACGTATTTAAATTTAAAGTTTCATTTTCTGAATTGGAAGACATCAATTGGGTTCTTAAGGTTTTCAGAGTTTCTAAATTTTTGTTTACATTATCTTGTATGCCTGCCTTATCGTTTATTGCCTGTTTATACTTTTTCGACAAAATTTTCAAGTCTTCTTCTAACTTCACATTAAAAACAGCCTCTTCGTACCAAATCGGAGAAGGGATAAAAGTTTTATCTTGAGGCTCTTGCCAAGGTTTCTTATTGTGTTTAATGAACATTTCAATATCAAGTTCTGGTAAGTTTGCATCCAGATATTGAATGTTCTCTTGTAAAATGTTTGTTTTGCTTTTGAAATTGACTATATTATTTTCCAAATTCTTTTTTAAAATCTTATTAAACATTTGGACTTTGTATTTTACAATGTTCTGCAGCAAATCCAGAAGCTCAGGAATATCCTGGAAATACAGTTTATCCTTAACTCTGTTAGCCAAAGCAATCTCAATCAAATAATTGTTTTTGGCTTCGTTCATTAAAATCTCTTTTTTCAAAACTTTATCACTACTACTGCCTTTGTTTCTAACCTGTTCCATGTTTTTTGTTGATTCATCATACTTTTTCTTAAATGAGTTTAGATTTGTTTCACTTATATTTTGAAAATTTGTGAGCATGTCCTTGTACATAGTTTTTAAAAATTGGCTCAACTGTCTCAAATCATTAAGCAACTTGGACAATTCGTTTATTATAATATCATTTGCTTTTCCAATATCACCATCTATTCTATTATCACTATTAATTATGTTTTTAAAAGTAGCGATCGTTGAATTAGTCAAAGACCCCGGAGTCATGATAGGTTTACTTCCTACAGAAACATTGATCGACTGTTTGGTTACTATATCAAGTTGTTCAAGGTTTAATTTTTTTAAATTTTGCATGTGTAAGTCGTCCAGTTGTTTTCGCTTACCATAATATTGTTTTATGTTCTCAATAAATACTATGTTTTCCTCTAAGTAATTGATACTTATATCAAATCCATCTTTCAATTCATCACCAACCGATAGCATTGTTCAGTACTAAAAAAAAATTAAATGTATCTTGCCCTAAATTGTTTCTTGGAATATTAATTATACCTATTTCTTTTTCTATTGCTTTTTTTTTGTCTGAACACATTAAATAAAGCGAATCAAAGTATACCTGTTGTTGTCTTTTTAATAAAGGTTTTACAGCAAAACCCATTTATAGATTTGCAGGTAGTTTATTATCTCCGAACTTTTATCATGTGACTTAATCAATACCCATTTTTTTTTTTTTTCAAAAAAAAAAAAAAAACCAAAAATATTAAAAACGTCACAGGCTGTTAACTATCTGTATTTATAAGATTTAAAGTCTTTCAGATCCATGTTGATAAAACCAATAAATTGAACCCAAATAGAAATCATTTAACAATTTGTTTTATACCAAATCTCAAATTTTATCTGTTTTAAATACCAATAAACAAGCTTTGTTAACCTTTTTTTTTTTTTTGACAATACCTTGACAGTAAAGAAAAGATGTCTAATGCTACAGATAATGAGGAATATGTAACCACATTAATTAAAGCGACTACAAACAATAACAACAAAAGGCTCAAAAACATCACCATTAAAAAACCTGTTATAATTGGAAATACTGCAACAAAAATCATAGAGCGAGACGCCAACACGCCATTAGAGCATACCCATGTATGGAAAATATTTGTTTTATCACCTACTGTAGACGGTCAAAAAGATCTCTCTTTTATTAAAAAAATAACATTCAAATTGCACGATTCTTACCAGCCTTCTGTTAGAACTATAGAGTATGATCCTGAAACCCCATTCTTGATTGAAGAAACAGGATGGGGAGAGTTTGAGATATCTTTAAAAATCTACTTCCAAGACGGATCACAAGAGAAATTTTTACAGTTGTATCATCCCCTAAGGCTGCATTCCTTTTATCTGGTTCTGAACGAAAACACTGGAGATTATGACAAAAAGAGAGCGGTGCCAAAAGAAGGCGAAGATCTTTTTGTGAATGAGGAAAGTGGTTTGGTGAAATCTTTGTACTATGACGAGCTTGTATTTCATGAGCCGTATGCGGATTTCTTTATAAATTGGCTTCTGAAAAATAGTAGTATATTGTATAAAAACAAGGATGATATTGATAAACGTGAATCTGACAAGACTGCTATTGTTTCCTATCCATTTAGCGAAGAAGTGGAACTTAATGAGCTGGAAAGACTGGAAAACGCGCTAACAAACGCTGAAGACACACTAAAAAGTTTGCGGGTTGAATACATGGAGAAACAGCAGCAACTCAGCTAGTTCAGGAAACAATTAAAACCAAAATAATAATAATACTAAAATAAAAACACAGGTAAATTGTCGTTTCATTAAACTCCCTCGATTTTGTATTGTCATAAGAATAAGGATATTTATATAGAGCTTTTATTTATTGATTTTTATCTCTTTCAAGTCCAATCTATTGTCTATAGGCATCATTTGAGCTGAATCGTTCTTGCTTCTGTTTTCGTCATTGGAACCAGGGACAACAACTACGTTGCTTCCAATCGGTTTTTGCCAGGCAGCCTGGTAGATTTTCTTGCCTACTTTTAAAACAGGACTCTCTGTGTTTAGACCAGATACCTGGAAATCAAATCCATTGCCATCCTTTGGTATTTCGGCAAACGTTTTAGCAAACTGTTTAGGCAAACCAACTTCAACGTAGTGCTCTTCAAATTCGTCTTTAGGTTCTTGCACTTCTTGGCCCGTTTCTTGGGTGGATGACTTGGTCATTTTAACACCATGTTTTGCCTCAAGTTTAGCTACTTCTTCTCTGTATTTAACATCTGCATCTGAACCAGCTTCAAATCCATTACGGAAATCCCAGTGCATCTCCTCCCCTTTACTCAAGAAACACGTGTTACCGTTCATTGTCATTATCCAATCTCTGTCATAAAATGGTGCATCTGTGGTGAAAGGAACTGAAAATTTATCCAAAGAGCAAGAACCAGCCCTTATGTGATCATATTGACCAGTTTCAACATTAGGAAACAAACTTCTAGGATCCTCATAGCCTAGTATAGCCATTCCCATTGCAATCTTGGTAGCGGCATGGGTACAAAATAGAACTGTTTCAATTTCAGGGTACTCTTGTTCGATTCTGCCAATCAGAAGTGGTAGAAGTTGATGGGCTCTCTCCTGAATTTCCTCTATAAGCTCCCCCTTAATATTTGGAATAACAGTTTCCCAGTACTTTTCCATTCTCAGACCGTCGTTGCTGAAAACCTCTTGGAGTTTGCCTAAATCAGCAGGCAGTGGTACTGTTTTTTGTTCTACTCCATCAACAACAGTAGTTTCAACACATCTATCTTTTTTAAACCACTCACCAATTCCTCTTTCAATAACTATCTCCAAGTTCAATTTTTGGGCCGTTGGCCTTATGGATTCAATGCATCTGACAAATGGTGAGCAAATTATTAGTTCAGGTTTTGGTTTCAAAGCATCGCTTTCCATGTATTCACACAGTTCATTCGCTTGCTCCAAACCGTGTTCCGCCAAAATAACATCGGCTTCTATTCCCGTCGGAGATTCGGGATGAGGTTCGGGCATCCAATTTGAACGGTACCCGTGTCTGAGAAGGTATATAGTTTTAATAGCCATGACTGTAGAAAAATATTAGTGATTCTAGCGTGTAAGATGCAAAGTTTTCCAACTATGGCTGTGCGTTGTGTTTTTTATTTATTTTTTGTTATTTAGAAGGATGAATATTGCAGTTTATGGAATTTTTGCAATGAGTAACAATGTTAAATGACAGTATTTGAAAGTAGTTTTATTTCGGTATATATGTTGTGGATCACTTGCTGCGGATAAAAGACGCAGTGACAAAAAGTTCCACTAACCAGACAAAACAGAATAACGACTGGTGATCAGGGACAAAGCATTTTTGGATGCGACCAGCAACCAGCGACCGTGTGTGTTATGTCCGACGAAGAAAAACGTTTTATGCCCGACGAAAGAAAAGTGTTTATGTCCGATTCGAATCAAAATTAGTAGGTCACGTGATGTGAGTGAAAACTACCCTCTGGTCATGTGCCATTACCAAAAATCAACTTCCAGCTCAAACCAAAACGACACAACATAAACAACCTGTCATATTCAGCCAACGAAAAGCAGTAAAACACAAACTGGTTATATCAGTGTATTTGATATTTGGATCACTGATTTATCATCTGAACTACCTGATATTTAATTGCAGATTGTTTGTTCAAAATACAAAAACAAGAACGCATCTCAACATGGATACTGCAACTACTTCATCGGCAAGAGTTGGGAATAAAGATCACCAGCCATCTGACGGACCTAGCCGAGAACGCGTGCTGGTGGATCTTGATTTCAGCAATTTGATGCTTCATGAAATCGTCAGTCTCACTGTTTCGTTGTACAGTGGGACCAACATTGAGTACAATTCAACTGATAAACTTCTTTGCTTTTATAAACTATCAGACGAAGACCAAAAAAACGTTATACTGAAGGTCCAGTCAGTGGGGTTATCTGCTGGTAAAAAATTGTCGCTAGATTTTAACCACAACTCCGATATGAAACATCTGCAGGTGATTAAATATGTGTGTAAAGAAGTGTACCACAGTATTCTTGGAAGACAGATAGACGGACTTAAGACTAACCACCAAGGAGTGTTTTATTTGCTCGACAAACAGCTTCTGGCAGGATCGCACATTAATTTTGACAAATCCTTGGAGAACTACAATGCTAAGGAAACAGAAAAACAATCAAAATGTCTAGAGTTGTATCCAACTTTTATTGCGTCAATTTTGGAAGGTTTTTTGGACAAGCCGGTCACGTTTTCTATTGAAAACAATATAGTTACCTACATAATAAAGTACTGATTACAATTGTGAGTATATATTACCATTTTTTTGTTCTTATTTCTTGTTTGAAAACCAAAAATAATAATGATATGAAATAAAATGATCACTATTCCATATGATTCGTTTTTAGCAGTTTAACTAATTCTTCCTATGTTTTCTTACCCCTACCCTTTATACCCCTATTACTATTTTTGTATAAACCACCTAAATATTCCAGAGCTTTGAGTTCTTTTGGAGATTCATTGCCGCTGAGTCCCTGGGCAAGTTTGAGTGTCAAAGCATTCAAAGTTTCCAAGTGGAACTTATTCTGGTGTGATTTCAAATTACCTAATTGAGTGAATCCCTTGCCACAGCTATCCAGTTCACACACAAATGGTTTCAGATTGTCATGTGTCAGCATATGCGCCTGCAGGTTTCCTTTTCTTGAAAACCGTTTATCACAAACCTTGCACGAAAACGGTTGTTCTCCAGTGTGCAATCTGATATGTGTTCTTAGATTTCCACCTTGAGTGAAGGACTTTCCACAGTGTTCACACGTGTAAGGTTTCAATCCAACATGTGATCTCACATGCACCTCTAAGTGAGTTGTCTGTGAAAACTGTTTGTGACAGTACTGGCACACATACATCTTTCTCCCGCCATTTGGTGTGTGTGAATGAGAAGCCTGCTTTAAAGACGATTCGTAATCTTCAAGGACCTTTGGTTTATCAACTCCACCAACCAGCTCAACAGCTGGTGGAATAATGTCAGGAGTGGAGAATATATCCAGTTTTCCATCGCTTGTCATCTTCAGTTGTTCCTGGAAACCTTTCTGACGAGCCTGAAGAATCAGCATCAGCTGATCAACATTGGTTGCTCCTAAAACGGCAACATTTTCATCAGCAGAACTATTGTTCACTTTCTTTTCAGTTGCTACATCAGGATCCTGTAGAATTGCATTAGATCCATTGGCAGGTATCAGAGATGCAGTCATCAATGGATCCATCACATTATCTGCATTTATTTGAGGAATTATTGGGTTTGCAACTCTGATAGGCTCAGCCAACAACTTTGGAACATGTTTAACTGGAGGCTGAGCTTTTGGTTTAGAAACAGCTTTCTTAACTTTGGGAACAGCAGCAGCAGCCTTAATAGGTTTTGGTTCCGGTGATACTTCAGACTCTTGAACAAGGGCAACCTCTGGAAAGGTTGTTTCAGGAACATGTTCGCTCTTTAAGTCAGCCTCAACTGAAGGCAATGGTTGTTGCGGATTCGGAGACTCGGATTTTGAAATGATCTGCAAAGCAGCAGCTGCTGCTGCTGCTGCGTCATCTTCTTCTGTGGCAGATATCGTTCTTGCTGGTTCACTGTCAGCAACCATCGGAAGCGATGCAACAGTGGTTTGTTTGAGCTTGACAGGCTTGGGTTTGGTAACTTTCTTTTTAGTTTCAGCAACAGCTTTTTTGGATTTGGCAGCTGAAACAGCACCCTTTCTGTTTAGTTGCGTAGCTTTGGTGGCTGGCTCCATTGATGTTGTCAGAGTGGTGGTTAAAAAGTCGCTTGGCTTCAGTTTTCTGCCAAAAGTCGATTTTCCATCACCTCTGTTGCCCATAGCACCATTCAAAGAATCAAACTCAGATATCATAGCCTCGCCAATGAAACGTTTATTTTCACTAACCATGGTGTTGGATGAAGCGGAGTTGTTGCTTCCAGCTTTCTTGCTAGTTGATCTTTTGGATGCGTTGTTGTTCGTTCCTAGAGACAACACAGATGAGGATGTGTTGAAGCCAGTGTTGTTGTTCACAATAGGCTTGTTTTCAAGCTTCTTGCCTCTTCTTTTAGTGGCTGGAGATTCCTTGTCCTGCTTGTTCATTGTGGCAAGTGAGGTAGCATGAGCAGCAGCTTCAAAAGCTGCATCAGCTGCTTGTTTATGCAGCTTTTTCATGCTAGCCTGGCTGTTCTTTGGTTTTGCGACTCTTTTCTTAGCCTTTCCTTTCTTTGTATTCATTCCCTGATTGGCACTGAGAGAAGTATCTTTGAAACCAGTGCCATGACCAAACCCATCAAAGTCATGGAAACTATTCTCCTCCTCATCACTCGTGACAGCAACATTCATGCCCATGTTCATCATGTTAAACGACCCGCCAAAGGCATGCAGCGGAGGAGTACCCAATGGTAGCGGCGTGTTGCTATTGGCCCGCATGGATCTTCGTAGAATTCTGTTGTTTCCACCGTTGGGATTGTTTTCTTGCTGCAGTAATGTTTGAAGACTGACTCCACCAGCAAAAGAGGATCTGAAACTCTGTTTTCCCTGTTGCTGGCTGAGCGGAACACCGCCTGCTAAAGCAGCAGCAGCAGCCAGGTGTCTCATGTCGTCAGCTGACATTTCTTCTCCGTTGTTGTTGAGATTTCTCATCGACTGGCCGTGATGATAGTCATCTTCATCGTCACTGATAGCGTTCTCATTTCCCTTGATGAAATCAGTGAAATGGGAAGCCCCAATACTGGATTCTCTACGTCTCTGAGGATGGTGAACATTGTTGACAATGTTGTTGCTATCTGATCCTGCTTGAGCACCAAAATTTTGGCTTAAAAATTGCTGCATCCCTGAGGAAAAGGTTCTGCTGAATCTTGCGCCATTATCAAAACCTGATCCTCTGACATTTGAGTTCTTTCTGTTCAAAAACAGATCTGAATCAAGATCATTCAGGGACTGTGGAATGAAGGATGGGGCTTTAAAACTGTCTTTTCTACCGGAATTGAAGAAATCAAACTCCGAAATCGATGGTGCCTTGTGGATATCCATTATGTCCGTTGTGGTTGTTGAGTTTTTTCCGACAGGAAGCTTTTTTGGAGGTTTCATTGCGTTTGCTGAGCTGGCAGTTCCTTTATCAAGATCGTTGAAAGTGAGACTTACAATTGAGTTTCTTTTAGAATCAGGATTCATCATGGCTGCTGCGCCTAAAAGGGATGAAATTGAATTGCTTCTTGGTTGGGGAACGGTGTCTTTTTTTGCAGGCTTTGAATTCTTGATAAAAGTGTTGGGTTGGCCGCCAAATGGATGCTTGAATTGAAACGGCTCCAGATTCTCCGACGGTCTTCTGGCAACATTGTTGCTGAAATCATTGGAGTTGTTCATTTTCATGCTCTTGCTTTTTGTGACGGACTTACGTCTTTCTCTGGTTAGAGCATTATTTGAAGCATTCACTATTGAGAATCCTCTCCCTACTGAGCCACCTACACTAGGTGTTCTCTCCAGCGGTTCAACACTTCTGTTACCTCCGCCATAAAGCAGCTCGCTAGTAATACTGAGTTCTCTGTGCTTTAAATCATCATCACCATCATGCTGGTGCAATGGATTGGTGTTGTTCAAAATTAAGTGCTCATCGCTAGCATTGTTGTTCTGTGATTTCTTGGTTTTTGGAGACATCTTGATTCTCTTGCTTCCAAAAGAATTTTTTTTTTTTTTAATTTCTTTTTTGTTCTGTTATCAAGTCTTGTGATGTGTTATCCTGATTAGGTTAGTTGTACACGTTTTCAGGCTCCTTGTTTCGTGGGGTGTTTTTTTTTTTTAATTTCTTTTTTTTAATTTCTTTTTCAACTTGTTTACTAATCTTTTGTGTCTAGTTTTATATACTTTTCTTTTTCTTGAGCAGAGAAAATTTTTCCACTTCTAGTCGACAGAACGAAGGGAGACGGGAAAAAAACAAACAACAAAGAAATTTCCTAATTAGGCGGGAGACAAGTGAAGAGGAGAAAAAAAAAGTCTCAAGTGGGTCGTTAAGTCCGAGGCACGTGATCAGTGAGAAACAGCTGTGTTCAAACAGGCAACCACTGGTTCAGTGGATATCATGTAGTTAGTTTCTATGCTGGCAGAAAGCGGCTGGTATTAGTAGCTTAGATGTTGTTTTCCAGGCATTTGTTTATTTGATGCTGTTCGACGTGGAATATGTTGAGATAGTTTGGCAAATGTAGCTGCTCTGAATCTCGCAATCCTAAGGGTGGCAACTGACCGGGTAAGTACACCACGTGACCACCACATGATTTATTCTATAAGTGCTACTCTGCGTATTCTCTTTTGGTGAGCATCCGTGGTGTTCCTGCAGTCTTGTATTCGCACGCTAAGCATGTACTCTCAAAAGACGAGTTTGTTGGTCTGCTACCGAGACCACTTAGTCAAAAACGAAGAGTGGGTTTTCAAGATATCTGTAGTTGGAATGTTTGAGACAAAATAGCGATTAATATGGTAGCGTGCACTGTAGCGTAAACCACATTGTTAACACTCCATGTAAGCAAACAAAATCTTACCTCTGCTGCACTGAAAAACAGTAACACACAATCAAATCAACCCTAGCATGCATTCTATGCAAGTCTGTAGTGTTTCCACGCTCTGGGTTGCGCTTTGGTTGTGGCCGATTACCTTCTTCATTTCCGTTGTGGAAGTCACGAGGTGCCGCGTTCAGCACATAGAAGCCAACTTCAGTTAAATCAGCTTTATGCAACCGTATATTACATCAAGTAACGAGAAGATTTGTTTTCTTGCCTCTATTATTACGGAAGAATAAGCATTACTAATTAGAGGAACCCTGTTGATAGATAATTCCTGTGTCAATCAGCAGTTAAAGCACGTGCCGTATCGTTTCTTTTTAGATTTTTTTTTTTTCCAAAGGCTTTTTTAGGAAATTTTTTTCTGCTACATGTGGAAAAAGTTTAGCTAAAAACAATAAATGCAAACCATTAAAGTACATAATAAGTTACCGCAACATACCCCCAACAGCATACACAAACATACAATGAGCGACGTTGAAGAACATAAAATGGAGGTCGAAGGAACTTCTTTAACTCCTACACCAGTCAACAGCGGTGTTTACGACACCAACAAGATAAAACTGTTAAAAAACATAAACATATATGATGAAATCAATAGCAAAATTGACGATTACAACTGTTCTTTCCAAATACTTGACGAAGATCACACTTTGGGTAATGTGTTGAGATATATGATTATGAAAAATGAAAATGTTGAATTCGCAGGTTATTCCATCCCACATCCATCTGAACCATATTTGCATTTAAGAATCCAATGTTATGAAGACTCCACTGAAACATGCATCCAGGTTTTACACAAGGCATTGCAAAACATCATGGATATGTGTGACATTGTAGGTGATAAATTTGCAGATGCAGTCAACAAGTTTAGGGATGAATAATGAAATTACGATATTTCTTTTTCCAAAAATGAAGGATAAACATTTTTTTTTTTTTTGCAACTTTTACAAATAAGCACCCTTTGTTTCGCTTTTCTGAAAAAAAGAAAACAAAATTAAGCACAATTTACTCAATAATTTGTGTTTTTATCCAGTTTTTCTGAAAGCTTTTGTAATTATTATTAAATGCATCCATGGTCTTGAGAAAAAACTAAGGCTCTCATCAAGTAATTATTTATACTGTTCGGAAAGATGGATAAATTTGAGACCAGCGTTTTCTTCACTTGTTTTTACCAAGAAATATCATGTTTTTTTAAATTGAAAGTAGTGAACAAAGCATTTTAAATACTTATATATGTAATACTTAAAAAGCTATTTACTCAATTATGCATTTCTGTGCTGTTAAATATATCCGACCGTTATTGTTAAGATCACGTTTTATAATTCTCCGTGTTATGTTTTTCCTGCAGCTTATATTTTAGTTTCTTTTTTTTTTTTTTACATCGCTTGATTATACTATTTTTTTTTTTTGATTAATTACCTATTTTGGACAATTGTTGTCTTTTCTTCTTTCGGCTGCAAGTAAAAATATATAAGAACGGCTCATCTATTTTACCAATCTACAAAAATAGCCATTTTACTAATTTTTTTTTTTAAAAATGTTCTTCATATTTTTTGAAAAAAGGAAGCATTTGAAGTAAACCCAGCAAACTTGTAAAATTAATCTAAATTTATAGTATATTGTTTTTTTAAAAAACCAGAAAATTAATTTTTGAATTTTAAAAAAATCTCATATAATTTCCATTAATCAAATACAAGACAACCATCAATTATAGCTTTAGTATATGTTTATTAGATCTTTCAATAATAAACTAACCAGTAGAACATTTGATAATTTAATTTGCAACAAATACATTTTCAGAAGAAACTTTATAGCTCCTTCCTTAACATTATTAAATCAAGAAAAGAAAAAATCAAATAAGAAAATGTCCTACGATAGAGGTTACCAAAACGACAACAGAGGCTCATACAGAGGTGGAAATAACGACGGAAGAGGTTATCAAAACGATAACAGAGGTGGTTACAACAGGGGTGGTTTCAACAGAGGTGGTTACGGTGGTAGCAGACAACCAGCTCAAAACATCACCCCACCAGACTGGAACACAGTTACTTTGGAACCATTCACAAAGAACTTCTACCAAGAACATGCTGCTGTTGCTCAAAGAACTCCAGAAGAAATTGCTCAGTTCAGAAAGGAAAATGAAATGACTATCAGAGGTAATGATATCAACAAGCCAATCACCAGTTTTGAAGAAGCTGGTTTCCCTGCTGATGTTTTAGCTGCTATTAAGAAAAACGGTTACGAAAAACCAACTGGTATTCAATGTCAAGGTTGGCCAATGGCTTTATCTGGTAAAGACATGATTGGTATTGCTAAAACTGGTTCTGGTAAGACTTTGTCTTTCGGTTTGCCAGCTATTGTCCACATTTTGGCTCAACCAAGATTGAAAAGAGGTGATGGACCAATTGCTTTAGTTTTGGCTCCAACCAGAGAATTGGCTGTTCAAATTGAAACTGAATTAAGAAAGTTCTTAACTAACGGGTTGAATGTTGCTTGTTTGTACGGTGGTGCACCAAAGGGTCATCAAATTAGACAACTAAACCAAGGTTGTGAAATTGTTGTTGCTACTCCAGGTAGATTGATTGATTTAGTTAAGTCTGGTTGCACAAACTTACAAAGAGTTACTTACTTGGTCTTGGATGAAGCTGATAGAATGTTAGATATGGGTTTCGAAGTTCAATTAAGAGAAATATTGTCTTTTATCAGACCAGACAAGCAAACTTTGATGTGGTCAGCTACTTGGCCAAAAGAAGTCAGACAATTGGCTCAAGATTTTATGACTCAAGATGCTATTCAAGTCAATGTCGGATCTGAGGGTTTACAGGCTTCTAAGACTATTACTCAGAAGTTTGAGTTCTGTTCTAGATTTGAAAAGAAGGATGTTTTAATTAACCATATGACTGCCATCTTTGAAAACCCAGAATTCAAGGAAGACACTAAGATCATTATCTTCACATCTACAAAATCAATGTGTGATGATTTGACTGCTGATTTGAGATACAAGGGTTTTGCTGCCGGTTGTTTACACGGTGACAAGTCTCAAAGAGAAAGAGATTGGGTTTTGGAAAACTTCAAGTCCGGAAGATTAAGTATTTTAATTGCCACGGATGTTGCTGCAAGAGGTTTAGGTATGTACGAAAGAGAAAAGAAAGGAATAGGAAATGATGTTGTGAGTTACTGCTGTCTCTAACTCCTTACTGTTGTTGGGTTTACCACATTTAAATGTGAATGTAATTTCAGTTTCAAGCCTTGAAGCGATATATTAATATATTGCACGGTGAGTTGATTGGTTTGCTGATGAGTTTGGGTATTGTTGTGGGGTCTGCTTTTCCTTCTTCTTGAAGGCAAATGTTTAATAATGAAGTTTAAAATTTTATTTTTGAATTTCATAATAAAGGTAAAAGCAAGACAAGAGATTAAAACTTTAAAAGAAAAAAAATTTGCTGACAGAATAGCATGTGTGGGAGAGGTCTCCTTGTGAAAGTTTAGTTTAATGTTTTGCAATTTAAAAAATTCAAACCGTTTTAGTAAACTTTCATAACATTAATTGTTATTCTGACTAAACAAACTTTTATTTTAAAGTTTTTCTTTAATAATTATTGTTGTTTATTTTTCAAAATTTTGGTGAACTTGATATGAGAATGGTGAAACTTGAAAAAAAAACAAAAATAAATTAGTCCACAAATAAAAATCTAGCTTATGAGTATAAAAATTTAAGGATTGAAGCTGAACATGGCTGGCAATAAAGGTTCTCAATGAATTAAATTGGTTAAATTTTGTTTAAAAGTTTGAAAATAATTTATATCATATAGTGACCTGAAAATGTGGTATGGTGGTCAACAAAAGGATAAAAGAGTATTAGTAATTAACACAAGCCGGATATTAATAATAAGAGCATTAAATTTACTAACAAATATTTTTTTTTTTCATAATAATGAATATTAACCAAAATTTTTAAAATTTTAAAATAGATGTCAAGGGTATTGAATATGTGTTCAACTATGACATGCCAGGTAACATTGAAGATTATGTCCACAGAATCGGTAGAACTGGTAGAGCTGGTAAGACTGGTACTGCCATTACTTTCTTTGAAGATGCTTCTAAACATATGGCCAGAAAGTTGGTTCAAATTTTGAGAGATGCCAACCAAGAAGTTCCATACCAATTAGAATCTGTAGCCAAGATTGCACCAGAATACAACTACTACAACAGCAGAGGTGGTAACAGAGGTGGTAACAGAGGCGGTAACGGTGGTTACAGAGGCGGAAATAGAGGTGGTAATGGAGGTGGTTACAGAGGTGGTAACAGAGGTGGTAATGGTGGTGGTTACAGAGGCGGTAACAGAGGTGGTAACAACTATTAATCGGATCTTTAATTATGTTCCTTGTATCTAATCTAAATCAGGCATCGCTTTTAGTTCAGAATCTATATATTTCTGTATAAAAACATATATAAAAAACGTATAAGACAGTAAGTTCTATATAAAAACATATGACAGTAAGTTCTATATAAAACAGTGCATTTTTTCCTTCTTTTATACTGGTGATAGCTACATTCACCTTCTATGTTGAGTCCGTAGATGGCATGCTGTCAGCGAATTGTAGCTTACCAATCGTCATCCCAACCGTCTTCCTCGTTATCACTTTGGAAACTTGGGAAGGCATTTGGCTTTGTTTTCAGATTAGCTGCAGGTGCTTTTTTCTTAATTGAAGGTAGCGTTCTAGTATCCGTTCTCAAAACACTTTTCTTATTATTTGTGTTTGCAAATGAAGATGCAGAGATTTTGTTTGGTACCAGTCTGTGTTTAGATAAGTGATTGTCATCAGAAAGGGTTACTTTTTCAATTTTGTCGGTGAGATCCTTAGTATCCTCAGGTTCGTCCCATGACCAGTTGTCGTCTTTATAATTATTTGTACTTGATGCATGAGAGTTTTGGGAAAGTGAGTTATCTGTTGTTTCTGAATATTGAACAATTGTTGGAATTTCAGCATAACCCATTTCATCACTCAAATTCTGTAGTCCAATATTCTTGTAATAACTGACATCTGTCACAGCTACAATATTTTGATCAATTTCAGAAAACATCGGCTTGGATTTATCTTCTAAACTAAATCCGTTTTCTTTTGCTACCCTTGAGATTATATGCATGTAAATATCGAATGCAGATTGGGATATGTTTTTATTTGCTTCAGCAACACTAGGATCTAAGATGGTGTTGTCATTTTCATTAGATATCAATAATAAGTTTATTAAAGATTGAACTGGTAATAGCTTTGTAACTATAAGCTCAGTTGGCCAATTGGAGATTTCATTTTTCAATATTTGCAAAATTGCCAAATCATAAAGCAAGCTGGAACTGTTTTTAGAGCCATTTCTGCTTTTTTGAATATTGCTGTTTTGCAAAATAGCAGAAATTAAAATTGTGTAACCTCTGTCAGTACCATAAAACGATAATATAGTATCTTTCAAGGAAACAATCAATACAACAATCAAAAAATTTAAACTCTTGATTTCAGACACGTTTTGGAGGTCCGCAGCACCAGACTGTTTCGAAATTTCTGAAACTAATCTTAAAACATCATTACAAATAAATTTATCTGCCAATTTAGAATTAAAATTTGGAGACTTCAGCAAAAGCAAAAACAATCTGACAATGTTCAAGTTTTGTTCATTGTTAAATTTAATGTTCCTAACTGGTACTTGCATATGGTTAAACAGCAAAAGAGGAAACTTTGATATTTTATCAGATTCAATGGAATCAAGTTTTTCGTAGCAAACATTTAACGAGAGCAAAATCCTGATGATGTTGGTTTTGCCTTCTGCATTGTTCTTGATATAGTCCAAAAAAATAAAATCAAATTCAGATAATCTTGAGGGATCGACCTCAATTATATTACCAAGTAAGTTGAAAAAACAAATTTCAAATTCTACAAACCCAGACTCAATGTTTTTGTTGTCTATTTGAAGTTTCTTCAAATAATTATATCTTGTAATGACTTTATCAATAACACCAACCTTCCACATTTTTCTAGTTGTTTCGTCTTTGCAATTGCATATTTCTGCAACTTTTTGGGACAACAGATTCACAAGCTGCGTTACCTCTTCTATAGATGTATCATTAACACGATTTATAAACTCTAAAACCTTAAGGAACTCATTCTTTTGAAGAAGTGCATTTAAGTGAGCATTCAAGGAAGCCATATTATTGATTTTGGGGAACCTATGGCTCAACAACTTAAAAACAAATTTATCATTTCCAGTAGTATTCTGGGTTATACCTTCAATATAGAGCTTAATATTCATTGAAGTTTTATCTAAAAATACAAATAGAAGCTCATGCAACGATAAACCGACATCCGAAATGGTGCAATTGTTTTTCAAGATTATTCTAAACAACTTCAAAATAGAATAATCCAAATATGCTGTATTCTCGCCAAAATCCTCTATATTAGTTACTAACTCAACATTTTCTGAAACAAAACTATCAAATCTCTCATAAACTTTCAAAATATTAATCATCACGTTATTCCCAGCATTAATATTTTCATGATGGTACAGAGAAACAAACTGATTTGCGGATTGCAAGAAATCAACTTTTTCTCCAGCTCCATTCATGATTGGGTTTCCATATTGATCAATACGGTTGTTAGTTTGAGGTCTTTTTCTTATCATTGAAAGCTTCAAATTTTCATTGACTTTATCTGCGGAAATATCATTATGCAGACATATGTATTCTAGCTCTTTCAAATTTCCGTATTTGTAATTACAGTTATAGACATCCAGCACCTCATTGCCTTGGCTAACATTATCAATAACATTGTAGGGCGGAGTTTCACCAGCTGCATTGCTAAATTCGCTGTTAGAAGTAAAAACAGATTTTAAAAAATTCATTTTTAAAAAGTATAGCAGTTCACCAGATTAGCCAACTATAAAAAAAAATTGAAATCTGGTTTTATTTGTTTGAGTTTATTTATACACTTGATTTGAAACTAAAAAGTGAAATGAGTTGTGTTAAATTTTTAAAAAAAAAAAAAATTAAATCAAATCAAATAATTAAAGTTTGCTAAAATCCGACTAAGAAATTCTAAATATGTAATTTCTTTAAAAAGAGCATTTGCACTTAAAGATGAGAACCCTGTCCCCAATAAATTTTATGTGAATAGAAACCAGCCACATATATTTTATCAAAAAGATTATTGTTTAACCCACTCAATAACATATTATCAAAAGTACTTAAACTACCTCGAGTATGATACAACTTCACATTCTATAACTTTTGACAACTATGTTTTAGAGTTGGCAACTTTTTAATGTTTTCTATTGATATAATTGCATCTAAATTCTCGACCACTGAAACATATTGCTACAAAAAGGACCTATTTTGAATTTATTTTCAACAATATTACATATCGTACTCTGTGTAGCTGTTGTATACATTCAAGAATTCCTCTATGGATTTAAATCCGATTGTGAACAAATCGTGACTTGGAAATGGTAAAATAATCAGGTGACCAAAAACTGCTGTCCACGGTTTTATCGGCAGAAATTGATTTTCCTCGTTTAAACGCGTAAACAATTTCAACTTTCAGCAGATGGTGTAACAATAGTTCAAGAGCTATTCTGAGAATGTAGCAATACGCAGATACTATTTTTACATCTTTAAAGCATAACGCACAATGTCTTAAATATTACTCAAAAAAATGAGAAGCAAAAAGTTAAAAAGATTTAATCTCAAATTGTGTAACAATAATAAATATATATATCAGTGAATAATCAAGTTCTCTACTGTGAGTTCATGCCTCTGTATATCAAGAAAGCACCAACAACAAATAGCAATACTATCAATTTGCTAATTTGTGGGGTGTTTTGTTCAGAAGAAACGGTTTCAGCGGCATCGCCTTTCTGGGCAACCTTTTCACTGCTGGTGTCAACATCACCAACATATAATTTCTTCAAAGTTTTTTGAGCATCTGGAGAGTGGCCAATGTCTTCAAAATCTTGAGTACAGTCTTGTCCAAAAAACTCGACAATAATTTCATCACCACCTGGGTGTTCATTTACAAATTCAGAGACATCGTAAACTTTATCGTTAATGATGATGTGACCTTCAGCTTCAGCGACTTCCTTGTAGGTAAAAATCTTTGGTGCAGACATTTTGAATTATTATATATATTAAGTGAATATGGTTATTTCTACTCTTTTTTTTTTATTGCCACCTTCTAGGAATCGTAAATTTAAATGCAGCAGTAATGTCCCAAGTTTAAATATTAAAAAATTACTGCTACAAGTTTTGTTTTTATTTTCGCATGCAAAAAAATTAAAATAAAAAATTTTTCGGCCAGAATTAGCAGATTGTCTTGTAAACGATGTTAAATCCGTTAAAATCTGCTCCAAAAATCAATTTTGGTAAAACGACTAAAAGAACTGATGGAAAATAGCAGCGAATCATGACGTGTTCTGATGGAGATGAATAATTAAAAATCGAAGCGTTTAAGCAAAAAACATTTTTTAAAAAAAAAGCTTTCTAAAATATAGTTAGTTTAAATAAGTTATTGATTTTTGAAAAAAAATTATGAAAACAGGTGTTAAAAATCAGTGTCTTGTAATATATTTTGTTTACATTTCAAAAAAAAAGTGTTTCAATGTGATTGGATTGAAAATTAAAATCTTTTTAGGATAAGCTAAAATAATAATAATTTTTTATTGGAAACATGAACTGGAGGTTTTAGGTTCTTTAAATATTTTGTTCCATGGAGGGAATTAAAGCAATTTTTATTCCTATGTGGTAAATTTTTCCAAAAAAGCAGTCTATATAACTAAAAATATATACACTATTGTTATTAAAATACTTTTTTTTTTTTAAAGTAAACTAAAAAATCGGCACGTTCCTTTCTTCCCGTGACAAGCATGGCAATTCTATCTTATCCTACGCTTTGCATGTCAACATCTTCGTCAGCAGCATCATCAATTTGATATGGTATTCTTGGCAATTCATTATTGTTTAAGAGGAGATTAGAAGTTCCAGAAACTGTGGCTGTAGTTAATGCTTTATTTATGTCTTCGCTCAAACAATCGTCTTCAGTAATTTCCTCAACATCACTCTCATTCATGCTGTTCTCCAGCTCTTCTTCATTTGTGTCAGAGTCAATACTGCCTTCTTCATCATCCTCTTCTTCGCTATCTGAATCCAAAGCTGCTTCTAAATCCGTTCTTTTACGACAGTTTGGACAATCAAAGGTTGGGTATGCACTTACTATCATTCTTCGTATACACGAATAGTGCCATATATGAGCACAGGGCGAAACAAACAAAGGCTGACATGGCTTAACTTTCGTCAAACAGATAGAACAGTCATCCTGGTCATTTAACAAACCTGATTTCATTTTGTCCATCAACTGCTTGTTGTATTTCGAGGCTTTTAGTTTCCAGGACTTGTTCAACTCTACTCTGAACTTGATGCATCTGTATAATTCTTCAGTCCCGCCTCTGAAATCCATACCCAATTGAACGGTGTCACCGTCCTTCAACAAAAAATCATTACTCTCAATGGATGCAGGTGCAATTCTTATATGATTTAAAAAAGTACCGGAGGATGATTTCAAATCCTTCAAATACCAGTTACCATAGCAGTCCACTCTGAAACATGCATGTGTCCTAGACACAACCTTACTTTTAAATAAACATGGTCTTACTGACTCATCCAAGTTCACAACTGCTCCATTTAATCTTTCAGTAAATCTACCAACAAGAATCTCCGAACAAGGTCCAACCGATCTTATCATAGGGTCAAAATAAACTCCCCGTCTGCTGTTTGGATCATTTATTGCTGTTAGTCTCAAGGAAAAGAATCCTTTTTTATCTCTTTTTTCATTGATAGCATCTAAACTCACAACTGGGACACTGAGAGAGGTGCTTTCATCCCCTTTGATTCTTGCTAAAGTTAGGTTCATTTTGTTATGTAGATCTACATGCTCAGGCAATAGTTTTCTTGATGGCGCATAAATATAATGATGCAATCTGGGTGCACTTTCAGCGCTACTGCTGTTTTCTTTACCCTCGCTTGTCGCTTCAGTTGAGTATGTGTCTGCTGTATTGCCGTTGATGATCTGTGGTGATTGGTTGCTTTGAGCAGCCACGTTCACAGATGGTTGGTTCATGTTGGCCTGTGCTCCTCCGGTATGTGTGATGGGAGCCAAGTTGACCCCAAAAGGTATGTCGTTTATATTTGGAAGATTCATTATTAGCTATGGTTTTGTTTTTCTTATTTCTTAATTTTTTTGTTTGCTATCAAGAAAAGGTTAGTGGCGAAGAACTGTGTCTTGATATAGGTTACCTTTTTCAGAATCAGACACTTAGTAACAAAAACTGATAGTGCAAAATTGTCAACAAAAAAAAATAACAACCAAAAATCACTTCCTTTTTTTTCTGCTTTCTCTCTTTATATATTCTGTTTATTAATTTTAGTCTTCTTATCTTTTTAAGATTCAAAGCTTTGAAAAAAAAACACACAACAGAAAGAAAAAATGAAGCCAAAAAATGGATACTAAATAAATAAAAGATTTCTTGGTTTACGTTATAGATCTTGAACTTTGTTTGGATATTTAGTAGATGATATTAACATGCTTTTATATAAAATATATATGTTCTAATCTTATCTATTCTGAAAAAAAAGTTGAGTATTCGCCACTTCACAAAAAAATATTGTTTAACCTTCCGTTTTTTGTCCCACACAACAGCAAACATATTTTGTTTGTGTGTTGAACTCTGTAGGGGCAGAATCTGGGAAGGGAGCAGTGCGAGGAAAATTTTTTTACCCTAGGAACGGTACATGTGAACAGTGGGTATTTTACCCGCAACTGTTTGCGTGTATTTTTTTTTTTCAAAAAAAAAAAAAAAAAAATCACAGCACGTGATCACCGGGTCAGATTATGTGGCTAGGGTGAAACACACATGAAACGGAGAGCAATGTAAGCTAATAGAGAACAAAATGCATTTTGGTACGGTGTTTTGTCAATATAAACGCGTAAAACCTTGAACTTGCATATTCGTTTTTTCAAAAAAAAAAAACAAAATAAAAAAGGCAGGAACCAACGGATAGACTGCCTTGTGGTTGAATATTTGGGATATCTTCGTCAAACTGTGCTGCCTGAGTATAAAGATGAGAGCGAGAAAACAGTTTGCTGTTCCAGATATTTTAGCAGCAAATTCGGGTAAGATCAATTTTAACTATATGCTTTTTTAGACATGGGCAGTGTGTTTTGGTTTGTTTTTTGCAGTGTTTCTATTGATAAAACGTTTCAGTGAGAAAAAAACTTGAATATGGTAGCGGGGTTTGATGTTTTTTATTATTACCTCCATATTTGCAGCCTCAAGTAGATGCAACCTCTTTGCTCTTCGCATGATAGGATATGTAGTTGGTGTAGTTTTTGATTGCCAAGCTGTTTGTTAAAGAAATATCATCTTTCATATTTTTCTTTTCTTTATTTTGTTTTTGTTTTGTTTTGATGCTGATGAGAGGTGCGAGTGTATCGTGTTGAGCATCAGTTTTTCAAGTGCTTTGTAAGGACTACGCTATCGTTAAAACGTGAAGTGAGCAGCTGAGAAAAAGCGAAGCATTATTTTAGGCTTGGAAAAGTTAAAAAGAAATGTCTACTTAGATAGTTTACAATCCAGTTCTAAGTGAAGTATGTAGGAATGAGCAAAAGAAACATAGCTTAGTGCCATAGTTTACAGTCCCAGATCACGAGAGAACTGGTTTTGTTAACTGCGTTTCACAGCTCCCAAAAAGGAAAAAATAAACGCCTTCAGCCTGATTGGTGATGCATTTCTCTTATAAAGCACTGCAATTCACTTCTTTCAAATGCTGTGGCGATTTTCTCTCTTTGAAAAAAGTTTAATTTTTTTAGCAAGGTTTATGTTTAAAAACTACTGGCTGCAAACCATTCTTCTGAGTTAAATTTGTGTTACTATATACACCGATTTGAGGCTTCTTTACTGCATTTTCCATTCACCTAAATAAATGCACTCACATTTTCAACGATGAAATAGCAACCGGCTGTGATTCCAAAGTCAACACATTGTCGTATAGAGGCAGGGTGATAAAATCACTAAAAGTTTCACCAAAAATCTCCTGCTCCAAGATTTTCGATACCAAGCCGTATTTGTTGGCTGCATCACCTTTTTCCACAGCTTCTTTAGTCAGAGACTCAGTTTCAGAATCCAGAATGCTTTTAACTAGTTCCTTTGTGACAAGCTGATTGTTTTCCAAAACAGCACTGTGTTTCACCCACTGCCACAACATTTTAGCACTAACTTCTGCGGTAGCAGCATCTTCCATCAGATTATTGATAGCAATGCACCCGTTCCCTCTGACCCAAGCTTCCATATATCTCAAGCCAATCTCAATGTTATTTCTAATTCCTTCCTCTGTAATCTTTGCACCAGGAATCACCGTGTCAACTAACTGGTTATTTGAAACAACTGCCGTTTCTGGAATAACGTGTATTTGGTTAGGGGTCAACATTTTATTGAATACTTCAGCAACATACTCACACAGGGCAGGGGTAGCAGACCAAGAACCATCAAAACCTCTCTCCAATTCCCTAGTTTTATCTTCTAAAACCTTCTGAATGGCTTCCTCGCTTTTTAGCTGTGCTGCCATACCACCAATGCTTGATATACCATAGAAATGACAAACCTTTGGTAATTGTAATGCATAGGCAGACATAAATGGCACACCCATGGTTACAATGTCTCTGTTAGGTAGTATATGTTGTTTGTGGTTTTGCAGAGTCTTAATTGTAGAGAAAATGTAATCATATCTTCCACAATTTAAACCTGATATGTGTTTTCTTAACTGGAATATAATTTCATGCAGTTGGAAGGCGGCTGGAAGAGTTTCAATTAAAATAGTGCATCTAATTGTTCCTCTTGGGATCACCAGCAAATCCTGAGCAACATTAAAAACGTTATCCCAGAATTTTGCTTCCAAATGATGTTCCAATTTGGGAATGTAAAAGTATGGGCCCTTGCCATCAGCAATCAACTTTGCAGCGTTGTGATAAAAAAACACTCCAAAATCAAATAGAGAAGCACTAATCGGTTCACCATCTATTAGCAAATGTTTTTCAGATAAATGAAGACCTCTTGGTCTAACCAATACAGTTCTCAAGTTAATAAATTCATCTGAAAGTTTATATTCTTTTCCATTTCTTTCATTGACAAAGTTTATTTGATTTCTAATTGCATCATACAAATGAACTTGCCCATCGATCATGTTAGCCCATGTTGGCGATGCTGAGTCTTCAAAATCAACCATATAACAATCAGCATTAACTGTGTTTAAAGCGTTTACCAACATATTTCTTTTTGGCGGGCCTGTGATTTCACAGTGTCTTCTTTCCAAACCTTTTCCCAGATCAGTTATACCCTGAAACTTTGGAACTACAGAGTTCTCCCGTATTTCTTGGATTTGTAAGTTAGCCGTCATCACCTGCACAATGTCTTCTGTTGAATAACAAGCATTTATTTTAGCTTGCAACTCTTTTCTAGATTTCAATAAAGACAGCAAAGATGGGTTGAAGGTTCTATGCAAAATAACCAAAAATTCAAGACATCCCTTTGTCAACACATCGTATCTTGTGGTTCCTGAAGGGTAAGTCTCTTTGGTATCTAATGTTCCTAAGATCTGAACAGAATTTAAATCAACTTTGATAGGCATGCTATATATTGTGATGTACAATGATGGTCTTTGCTTTATATTCTTATTTTTTCTTTTTTAAAAAATGGTAATTATTAATATTAGTTGTTTAGTTATTCTGCCTTAAAACATTTAATAAAGCGGCAACTGCCACTCACAACTTTGTTTATATACTTGATGCTTTCCTAAATACATCTATGCTAAAATTTTAAAGGAAGATATCTACAATTTATTTCCTTTTCTGCAGAAAAAAATCATCGGGGATTGCCGATCATACATAGAGAAATATAAATATGCTATTATACAACGAAGGGTAAATATATTTTTTCATATGATGGAAATCAATTTTAGCGCATAAATTTGGACTTGCATCAAAACTGTTCTGTTAATTTGGAAATAAAATTTGAATTGAGGGGGTTATTTTGAGAGTAAATACATGTTGATACTTACTATGGTAGCAGCTTAACCGAATTTTTAGTTCAGGTATGTTAACAAAGTTTTATTATTCTGTATAATTATTTTTACCTAGTCTTCAGTCTATAGTTCATGACAACTCAGAGCGCATCTAAATATTAAATTATCTAGCAAACTAAGAACTATTGTGTTTACATTCCTAAGAAAATATTGCTGTTTGATTTGGAACAGATATAACAACCTTACACGATAGATTATTATTTTTGATATTTAAAAAAAATAGTGCACGTGACATACTTTTCTGTTACATACTAATCACATGATCCATAATGCATGTGATCAGAAAATTTTTTTTTAAGAATTGTTTTTGTGGAGCACAAACTGGCGAAAAAGATGACACTACAAGAAAACTATGATTATGAAAATCCAGGCAGAGAGTTAAATTAGTGTACAAGAAAAGCAGATAAGACCATCATATCTTAAAGTGAACTACTAATCATATAAGTTTTTAGTCAAAAAGTGTCACACTACATATCTGTTAACTATAAAAACAAATCTTTAATAATATGTCGTTACCATTAAAGAATCCTTTTAAAGGGGGAACAAGCGAAGCAACCGACCGAGCATTTATTGAAGATGCTGCAGTAAGATATTTTATGAATGTTCCCGATGAAGATATTTCTACACCAGCTAGACTGATGTTTGTTTTAGAAGAAGCTTTTTGGTTTTATTTTGATTTTATGTGTGCTTTTAGTCAAACCAAAAACTATGCTTCTAATTTTAAAAAGTTTTTAACTCTTGTAGTTAAGTACTGTCCTCAGATTACTTATTTGGCAAAAGCTTCAGAAAATCCAAGCGCTAAAAATAAAGGATGGGCAGAAAAAGACATAGACGCAGCTTTGGCCCAATTTAGGGAATATAAAAGCACAATCCCTGTAAGAGGTTGTTGTATACTAAATGAAAAACTTGATCACATTCTTTTGGTTCAAGATGCAACATCCAAGACATGGTCTTTTCCTAGAGGAAAAATTGGAAAAGATGAAGATGACGTTAAATGTGCGATAAGAGAATGTTATGAAGAAACAGGTTTAGATATGGCAAACCACATAAGATCAGATAAATACATGAATACCAATATGCAGGGAAAACAGATTAGAATTTATTTTTGTACTGATGTGCCAATGAATGCTGTAGAAAAATTCAAACCTATGTCAACATATGAAATCAAAGATATGAAATGGTTTTCTGTGAAGTCACTGAAGAAACTTCAGGGCTCGAAATTTAAGAGACAAACGTACCTGGTTAATGCTTTGATTTTCAGAATTTCAAAGTTTGTTAATGAGGAGACTATTGAGAGAAAGTTTGTTCAAGCTGAAACAGATTTAAAGAGAATTTTAAATATTTCGACTTCCATAGACTTAAACGAAGTTAAAGGTAAATACAAGGAATCAGAGAACTCCGGGGCAAATCTTTTAAATATGATAAAGAAGAATAATGTTGGAGATGACAAAAAGGATACCACGGCTAATAATTCTGCGTCTTCTAAACAAGACGCGGGCGCTAATATTTTAAGTCTATTAAAAACTAAAAGTAAAGCAACTACTTCTTCAGTTGCTATAGAGGGAAATAAGAAAACAATACCTGCTTTGGCTGAAAAAATTGACTCTGGTAAAAGTCTGTTATCGCTTTTACAGAAAAAACAAGATCCTAAGGTTATTCCTGAAGACCAACTGCCATCCACTATTCATTCCAATGCTAGCAGTCTTTTGGGTTTACTGCAAAATAACTCTAAAAAACAATCTGAAATTGTGACACCAACAGTAAGTTATAATGCTGGATTAGAAAACAGCATCAGTTCATCAAGTCATTTAGAAAATGCCGGCTCTCCGATGTTGCAGTTTCAAAGTTTACTGAACATGCAGAGGGGAAATGCTGCACCTAATGAACAGTTTTCAGTTCAACAACAAAATATTCCAACCCAACAACATATGCAACAGTTTTCGAACCCACACCAAATGGCAAATGTAGCCTCTCAATCTCAACAGAGCATAAACAATATGATGGCTGGAAATGTAGGCATGCAATCTCAACAGAGCATAAACAATATGATGGCTGGAAACTTAGGCATGCAATCACAACAGCGTATTGGTAATCAAATGGCTGACAACATGGTTATGCAATCTCAGCAAACCATTGGTAATTCAATTATGAGAAATATACCTCCTCAGTCTCAACAAAACTTTGGTGACCCAATGGGTGGAAATATTGGTATGCAACCTCATCAAAATCTTGGAAACCAAACCATGCAAATACATCAACAGCAACTTCCAGTTCAACAACAGCAACTTCCAGTTCAACAACAGCAAATTCCAGTTCAACAACAACTTCCAGTTCAACAGCAGCTTCCAGTTCAACAACAGATGTACATCAATGGAAATATTCCAAATGTATCAATGACGAATTATCCAATGCCAATGATGCAACAAATGCCGTTTGCAACACAGTTCATGAATAAGCAGATGATGGCTCAGCCAGATACCAACAAAATGATGTCTCCATTTAGTCAAGCATCAACAATGTCTCCTAATCATTATGCTCAGCAACAACCGATCATTCAACAAGAAGATCTAGGAAATCATGCATCTAAAGAAAATCCAAGGAAAGCATTATTATCATTGCTGAAGCAAGCTCAAAAGAATGAAGAACCACATGAATTGAAAGAAAAATCAAGTCAAAATGTATTATTGAGTGATCTCAACAACAATCAACATACAGTTTCTTCAACTCAAAAATCTCAACAAGAAAATGCTGCTGACATTACTTCAAATTCAGAACTCTTTAATATTTTGAACAACAAAAAGAATAATGTGCTATCAAACCCTCATATTTTTAGTTCACTTAAAATTTCAGAAGATGAAGATTTTGAGGATTTTGAAGATGATTTCTAAAAATCTCTTCTATTGATTTTTTGAATATTTTTTAATGGTTCATATTTTAGCTTCTGTCTTAGCTGCTAGCTAATGAATTGCAATGTAATGTAATCTTTACACTCGTTTGTTACTAAAACCTGAAAGTCAGCCTTGCTATTGCAAACATAATTAAAAAAAAAAACCAGTAAACAACGATAAGACTACAAGAAATGTTAGTAACCGATTACTAATAATTTGCCTCTATATTGTATGGCTTGATATAAACAACCGAAAGTACAAGAAACACAAAAATAAAATACACAACCTATTTTGTTTAAATAGTTCTATTTACTGTAATGGAACTTAAAGTATATAATCCTCCAGGACTTTATCTAGAAGAGAATCATTACTGTTTTTTCCCGTCCACTTGATGGTTTTAACTGCTGAGGTATTCAAAGTAACTGCACAACCATAACATAAAGCATTTTCTGGTTGATTTATACACGAATCTTCTGAAGTATTATTTAGCGTATTTTCGGCTTTCCAGTTCTCCGTGTTGGCCTTTTCAGAATCCGTTGTTATCGGTGCTGGATCCACAACTGTTATTTTATTAATCCAATCAGCTGGATCTTGAGTCTTTGATATTTTGCTATTACATATTTTGCAAGTTTTGAAAGATCCATCTTTATCGTTAGCAGCATTAGGGTCTCCCAACTTCAAACCAGTTTTCACAACTGTAGAAATGACATTAGCATAATCACCCTCTATGGTGTTAAAGTATTCCAGTGTAATATCAGAAATGCTCTTTGTTTGCTTTGACTTTTTTTGAATTTCAGATACTGGCCCATTGTTTAGCAGTATTGAGGTTGATGTTTTTTTCTCATCCCCTTTCAACAAGATATCATTGTTACCAATTAACAGATCATAATATGCTTCAACTTCAGAATAAAAAACGTCTGTTAATGGATAAAACTTAGAATCTAGATTTTTAGCAATTATGTCTCCTCTTCCAATTACTGTATTTGTGACAATATCTGTTGCCAATTTAGTCATTGAAGAACCATATATCAAGGCTTTATAGTTATAGTCTTCAAAAACTTTTTGAATAACATTGTTAATGGCAATAGAAGTAAAATCCTCCTTGCTGCTTAAAGTCTTGTTTTGGTTTCCAAAAGCTTCAACAAGGATATCGCCAAGAGAAGTTTTTGAATCGGTTTCATATACATCTTCTACAAACAGTTTGTAATTTGTCGTGTTTAACCTTAGTGAAGATAAATATTTGGTATCAAAGAGACTGTTGATATTAACAACTTTAAACTTTATAGAGCCTTTGTTTAAAATTTTAAATTCCGGCAGAGCGGTTAAAGTATTTAATATCTCTTTAAATTTTTCATACTCAGCATCGTTTTCCACTACTGTTATTGTTTCTAATATAAATCCTGTCTTTTGTTGTTGCAAATATTGGTTGTTCAAATACTCAATTAAATTCTGAAGAACCACCAAAGAAGATTTACCAAAAGAAAGAGCCAAAAGCAGCTTATCATCGTTAGGTGTCTTATAGGTTACTTTCATGACAGTCTCTAAAAACTTATCTTTGTCAGAAATTAAAGATCTTCTTTGCTTCAACAGAATGAACTTTGAGAAACATTCTTTGCAAAACAATTCCTTTCTTGTTTTCACAACTGCTGGTTTCTCAACACATCTGGAACATATTTCTTCTGCAGATACCATCTGAACTACACGTATATCTTTGCTACAACTATATCTTTACTACAACTATATCTTTACTACAACTATATCTGGATTTGTATAGGTATATATTGTCTTGGTGATATATTTACGCAGAAGGCATCGATAATGTTAGAAGATTAACCTGAACATTTTTTTTTTTTTTTTTTTTCCAAAAAATAGCTTACTTCGTCGGATTTAAAGAAAGTATACGAAGAGACATGTTTATAATCAAATATTTTATAAAAAGAAATGTTTTAAAGGTAGTCTGCAAACCAGCAAACAAAAACAAACAACAACAAAAAAAACTATTTACAAGATGCCATCAGGATCTCAAACCAATGATAAAGACATAAAGGAACAAGCTGAGCCTGTAATTCCACATTTTTTGGATGAGCTGAATTCCCAGAAGGATCTTAAGACAGTTGATTTCACTAATGGAGACAATTCCAAAACCCCTGGTGAAGCGATAAAAAACTATAATTTTTACCCTGATCATCCAGAAAACGCTCTTCACAAGTATCTTTTTGCTCTGAAACAACCCGGCCAGTATTACGATCCGTGCGAGGAATCTAAAAAGATGTCCTTTAAGTGTCTGGAGAGAAACCAGGAGGATAAGTACCAGTGCCAGGAGTTTTTTGATGCTTACAAAGAGTGCAAAAAGGCTTGGTCTGAGGCTAAGAGAATGAACAGGGGGCAATGGAAGTAGAGCGTTGGGCGGAACAAGCCAACGGTAAAACAAAATAAAAGAACGACAAAAGTAGAAACTATCCACATTCAACTTGTAAATAAACACACAAGTAATATTGGCAACTAATAAATAAACATTATAAAGAAATTATATATAACGTCTTATCCATGTTACCTGTACGTAATGACATATGATTATTTGGAATTCATGTTTCTCGGAGTTACATTAATGAAAATTGCACCAAATTGAATCAATCTGAATATTTCCTACCACGAAATCTCCGACAAAAAAAAAATAAATAAAAAAAGAAAAAAAATTTTTCATGAAACTTTTCAAGTTAGCTGAACAAAATGATCATTTAAACTTACATTCAACTTTTAGTAGCTAACTCACTTAATTTATATTATGTTTAACAGCTATTTCGAAAAACCGTGCCAAATACAGTTTATTCAAGTTTGCCAAGTAATATAAGTGAACAAGATGTCTGAAGAAAACCAAGTTAGTTTTTTCACTAAGCACAGAACAGCCATTGTCGCCACTGTTTGCTGTTTAAGTGCCGTTGCTTCTGCTGCCTATGTTGTCTACACTAAACCAAGTGAAGAAGAACCAGCAGCTGAAAAAGCTAAGTCAACAACAGCAGACAAAAAGAAGAAAAAGAAAGAAGCACAAAAGTTGAAGAAACAACAGGAAAAGGAAGAATTCATTGCCACTCACTCCGTTGACAAATTTGGATTGAAGTACTTACCAAACTCAACCTCTATTGATGTTTCAGGCTTAACTGAAGCGCAGAAGACAAAGAAAGCGGCAACCATAAAGAAAGAAGCCAACGATTTATTCAAGCAACAGAACTATGAAGACGCCTTAGTTTACTACACCTGGGCTCTTCAGCTAAGTAATGATCCTATCTTCTACTCCAACAGATCAGTCTGCCACTTGAAATTAAACCAGCCTGAAAAGTGTATCAAGGACTGTACTGCAGCCCTGGAATTAGATCCAAAGTACACCAAATGTTTGTTGAGAAGAGCACAAACCTATGAAACTATTGGCAAATACGAAGAAGCTATTTTAGATTTAACTGGATTATCCTTAATGAAGTACAGTGCGGTTAGTGTTGAAGAATTGCTACAAAAGTGTCAGGAGCAATCCTTAGAACAAGAATTTGAAAAGTCCATGTTGAATCAAAAACATGAGCTAGCAAATTTCTCTGACATTGCTTCCTTCTACCAATCCATCACTTCCTTACCAAAGAACGCCAAAAAAGTTAATGACGATAAGCTAAACAAATTAGTTGAACTAATTTACGGCGATTCAGTTGAGTCGATTCAAAAAGCAGATGCATTTGCTAACGAATTGATTGCCAACGAAGGTGCTGCTCTTTCTTCCCAAAGTGATGAAGCTAAAGCTTTGATTTATGCCGCAGCTGCATCCTTAACCTTCTTCAAGTCCTTGCCAACCAAATCTTTGGAGTTGGTTGAAAAATCCTTGACTTTTGGTGAAAATGCTTTCAACCTTTTGATCCACGCTTTGATCATGTGTGAAACTAACGGTTTACCAAAGGAATCCTCTGAATTGTTCAACAAGGCCATCGAAGCTGACTTGGAAGATGCTTCCGCTCTTTACCACAAGGCTCAATTTTTGGCTTTAGTTGATGACAGTCAATTGAAAGCTATTTCTAACTTGTTCATCCAGGTTTTGGAGATTGATGAAAACTTTATCTTTGCTGAAATTCAATTATGTTTGTTAGACTATAAGCAGAATCCAGACAAAAAGGACTACCAAACCAGATTCACTAATTTGATTAGAAAATACCCTGATGTTGCTCAAGTCAGAATGTGTTATGCTGAAGTCTTGTCTACTCAACAAGATCAATTGGCTGAAGCCTCTGCTCAACTAGACAGCATTTTAGATAACAAAAACATTTCTGCATTGGAAAAAGTCAATGCTATGATTTTGAGAATTCATTTCTATCTATCTGGTCCTGATCAATCCATGGCCACCATGACCTTTGCTAACACTTTGATTAAAGATGCTTATGAAATTGATCCAACTAACTATAAGGTCTTGAACTGCATTGGTCAGTTGACTTTGCAGGATCCAAACAGAGTTGAAGAAGGTATGAGCTATTTGCAGAAGTCTTTGGAAAATACTCAAGCCCCAATGGAGAAGAAACAGTTGATTCAATTGATCCAATCTACAAAAATTCAACACCAATTGCTGCAACATCCTATTTATGCTCCTTTGTTCATTGAAATGATTCAACAAGCTGGTATGTAATCATTCTCATGACAAACACATGGAGTAGCTGCTATAACGCTGTGATTGATTGAATTGAATTTTTATTTGTAACAGCATTGTATTTTTTGTATATAGAGAAAGGAAGATGAATGTAGTCACATATATATTTCCATTATTTTAATTAATAAACAACCAGATGAGTATCCTGTTAGGTGAAATTCTTTGTAAAAATTCAGTGCATCACGTGCATCAAATGAAATTTGAAAAAAAATTTTTTTTCTAAAAAAAAAAAAAAAAAATAAAAAATTTCATCCTATAACCTGAATCCAGTTCAAATTAGTTGATCAAACAAACAACTGAAACCAGAGACCAGGTAAGTGAATAGTAAACCTTTATATTCAAGCTATGTTCTCTTTATTTTCAGGCTTTATAAGCGCTAAAATTTTACCAAACAGCCAAAAATCAATAGTTACAGCCATGCAACAAACGCTTAAAACCAATGTTGTTCAAAACAGATATAGTTCTAAAAGCACTAAGAAATACAAGGTAAAGACCAGAAGATCTTTATTCAATAGATTGAAGATAGTCCCATTTGGCCCAACAAAACCAAAAATTCCAAATACAGAAGTTGAACAGCCACGTTTTAGCATAATGACCAAGAGATCTGGTATAGCACACGGTAATGCAGGATGGTCTAGAAAGCAATTGATGGATAAAAGAGGATACCACGAACCAAACAAGATCATGAAAAGGTACATCAAGTCACACATTCATAACAAAGCCATTAGAGATTTGATCAACTGGTAACTAGTCTAGAAACCGAAAAGAATGGGCTTTTATGCTGTTCCGTTTTATATAACTCTGTAAATATTTGACATTAGAGACTCTGTTTTTCCAGTATAGCTTGTTTTGCTTCTAATTTTGCCAACAAGTTATTGGTCCATAGGTCAAGCTGCACTTTTCCTGTTTCGCCATTTTTGACAAGTGCATCAGGTTGACTTGTTTGTAAATTAAGCTGATTGTTAAAAATATCTGTTAGTTCTCTTAGCTCTTCACTGAATTTACTACTATCAAAATAGTGCCTAACAAGACTTAAGCAATTTTTCAAATCTATAGCATCACAAGTAAAAAGACTAAATAACTTTAGATCAATCAGTCTTTCATAATTTTCATTATTTTGGATTAAAGCTCTATAATAATGTTTATTTATAATGGTTACCAATCCACACAGAAGCTTCTTTTTACATGAAAAAATCCTTCTCAGCCCAAGGTAGCTGTTTACTAGGAAAAATGTTAAGTCATTATCAAAATTAAACACCTCAGCTATTGAGAAAATGTCTTTCAAAGGAATATCAGTCCAATTTTTGCTACTTAGTGTAGGAATTGTTTCTGCATCATCATTCTCAGCTTTTGCATCAACCAATTTAACACCATTTTCACCTTCCACTACGCCACTAGTATTTGCTCTTTTACGATTAGGAAGACCAGTGCTTGAATTACTGAGCAAATACCTCAATGAGTTATTTTCTTGTGCTAATGCCCATTTCTCACTATAGCTGTCTTCTGTTTTTGCTTTGCTTTTAATCTTTGCTATTCTCCCCAAAGATCTTTCTTTGGCAATTTTATCTGGCGATTTTCCTCTCAATGAATCCTTTTTTTTCACTATTTTTATTGTATCCATTTTTTGGCCAAATAGCTTTTCAGCTAGATAGTTTTTCAAGTACCTTGCCATTGCAGGTGTAACATTAATACCTCCAAATTCATTAAACGCAGCAAAGATTGTATCTGCATTTTCATGATTTTTGAGTTCTTTTTGAACAAGTAAGATCGCAACTATTGGGGTTTTATCAACAGATCTATATTTCACTGCCAACTTTTGATTATGCGATCCAGCAAGTTTATTGTATTGAATTAGTTTGTTGATCATTGAAGACTGTTCTGCACCAGTCAAAGCAGTTTCAAAGTTGGGCAGAATTTTTGTAAAGACTTCCAAATAAATAGATTTTGCATTTTTAGCAGATGACCTTAGAGTTCTTTTTGAAGACATAATTAAGTATAAACGCAACAGATAATTAAATCAAATTATAAAACAATCCAGCACACAAAAAATGGCCCCACTTGTAACAGATTGATATATCTTTAAAAAAAATTTCTAGTTTGAATAGCTGCTTAATAATTTTTTGCTTAAAAAAAAACACAGAACCGGTTTATTGCTATTTTTTAAATGTTTTCATTCATATTTGACTTGTTTAAAATATTAAGTTTCTCACTTTCTGATTTGATATAACTTTTTTTTAAAAAAAAAATCTTAACCCATTTTTATGGTAGCGAAAAATTGTCACCATTTCAAAAAAAGTAACTCCGACGCGTTTCAAATTTTTTTTTTTTTCTGTTATGTTATTTTTATAAAGGTGATAATGACATCCTATACTTGAACAATATTGTTGTAGTAAACAAGATTGCTAAAATAACCAAGCTTACACTATTTTGTTACAAGGTCGGCATTAATCTGATTTATTTGAAATGTCATCTTTTGCAAGCAAATTTGCGAAACTAAAAAAAAGCAGCGATGCCAGTAATATAAATAGTGAGACTAAGAACAGCAAGGACGATGAAGATAACAAAAGTAAAATTCTTCAAGCTACACTGCCCACATTGACATCTAAAATTACAAAGTCAACTGTTACGAATTTTCATGATACAGCATCAACCAAAGAAAGATCTAATAAATCCTTCCCGAATAGGGCATCTATTAGCCGAGGAGTGCCAGAGCGAAATTCGAGATCTGATTCTATTGATAAAACAAGAAGCCAGACATCTTTCTCATCTCAATATTATAAAAATTCTGATTCCAGGATTAAAAACAAAGATAAATTTTTATCATATCCATCAACCCGTGGCTCTTCTGAAAAATTTTCAAATACAAGATTTCAAAGTGGTCATCAGCGAATAGAAAGTTCCTATTCTAGAAACCTTACCAAACCAAAGTATGCAGGTACTAATTCCACAAACAACAGATATGGTTCCAACAATAAAAACACTGATAACATTTCTTATTTTTCAAATCCATATAATAATACCACGGGTAGCAGATTTCAAAGCCACGGAGTTTCTCCTGTACCACGTCGATCTATTGCAAGATTTGAAAACACGATAGAATCAACATCAACTGCAAAAACCGATGATGCTAGCACTGATTTAAGATCCACTTATATGCCAACCGAACCTCCTGTTTCTTCCTCACCTTCTGCTATTTCAGTTAAGGATTCTGAGTTATCAGAAAAAAGCTATCCTGTTTTAGAACTAATGGAGCTTCCACAACCAAAAGAACCAATTTTCTCAAATTCTGAGTTATCTCAACAGGAACATTACATTAATGTAAATACCGGTGATTTTGAAAATAAAAAATATTGGCTTAGATATGATTCTGTCAAATCACATCCTGTACCATCAGAAGGATATGTAACAATAAACGGTGAAAGAGTGAAAATTGCAAACAATTTTTGCACCTATGATCCAAGATTTAATGTACCATTTTACAAACTAAACAGAAGATATGGTCCTAAAAACAAGACTTTATTAAGTTTAAAGGCTTTAAAAAATGACCAAATTCATTTTGATAAATTTACAAACTTTGAAATTATTTCACCAAAATCTGAACTCATAATACATCCTTCTGCAAAATCAATAACCTCGGGGGACTCAGATTTGGAGATTAGTAAAGATCGCATAAGCAAATATTTTGAAAAAATATTGCATCAGAAAACAGATCAACTTTATAGAGAAAAGTTTATTTTATCAGAAAAAGTTTTTAAAATCAAAAACTTTAAACTCACCGACAAGAATAATTATTTCAATGACAATGTGAAACATATGTCTCAAATAAAAAAAGTGGATAGTCTAACATCAGTAGAGGCTTTAGTCCCATTAAATTGTTTTGTAATTGAATTTGAAAATTCTGATCCATTAGATTTTAACACTACAAATTTACTAATTCATGAATTGGTTAAGAATAGAAGTACAATTAATATTGATGGAATTGAGTTTATATTAAAGGAAAACAGCAAACAAATACAAAAGGCTGCTTGTGAATTTGTGGTAAAAAAACAACAACAAAAACTAGGGTTACTGAATGCAGAAGAAAAACCTCAGGCCGTTAAGAAAGAACAAAAGAATGCAAAATCTGTTACATCTAAACTGAGTGTAAAAGAGCGAATTAATGAAGAAATTTCTCAGTTCATTGAAGAGTATGTCTCAAAAAATGGCAAAATGCTACAGCAGTTTGAAGTTCCAAAGGAGTTACAAGAGAGCTGTAACAACAAGCCTGTTCTATATCTGCCTTCTGAGTTTTTATCAAAATTTGAGGTTCCAAGTTTTGATATTAAATATAGTTTGCAGCGAGAATATCAGGTTGAAAACGTTTTTGTTCACAAATTAGGATGTTTTATTCCGTTTAGTAATAGTAAAAGACTGAATTTTATTTTAAATAATGGATTAACTGTTACATCAAAACTTGCCAATGTTTCTCCAAAGATTATAAAATTTGTTTATATTCCAGGAAGAAATTATAGTGCAGCAGCCATAATTACTCAAAAAGAAAATTTGTTTATTAATTCTATAACTCCTGATACGCATGCGACCAAAATTTCAGATCCTAGGTTGTTAGATTCCACTGATTTGGATTCAGCCCAGCTAATTAATTTAGCTACTAAAGAGATAGTAAATGAATTAGTAGATGCTATAACACAGCAACTGAGAAAAAGGGTTGTTCTTCCAACTATTCACAAACGTCTTCTTCCTGAAAATTATTCTAGAGAGATTATAGCCAACAGCAAAAATACAAACAATACTCCGTTAAACAAAGATGGAAAGGATACTTCTATACAGAAGCTATTGGAAAAGGAGAGAAACAAAAATAAAACATTTTGGGATTTGTTGAAACGAAAAAGTTCAGGAGGAGTAAAAACTGAGGATGACGTTAATAAAGTTAAAAGCAAAACAACAAAGAAAAGAAAGTTTGTTTCAGATAGTACTTTGGAAGGTGGCGAAAAAGAAATTCTTTCTAAAAAACTGAAACTAGAAGATAAAAAGTTGGAAAATGATTATGAAAGTTCTTGGGAACAAAGCGAAGCTACAGACGATGATCTTTCAAAAGAAGAGTCTGCTATTTTTGAAAAAGTTTCCATCGAAAACTATTCAGCGGTAGTTACATTATTCAAAAACTATCAATATACAAGCGAACTTCCTCTCTCAGTTTTGAAGGACTTGTTTCCAAGCGAAAAATACTTTACTGCTTTTATTGAGATGGTAAAGTTAAAAAAAATAGATGTTCTTATTCCATTTAAAAATTATTCTGAATTTATAAATGATTATACGGAATTGGCTAGAAAGGCACATGTAATTGAAGTCAAAAAAAGACTATTAAAGCAATTGAACTACAATGAAGAAATAGATCCAAATGTTTTCCCATCAGCTTCTACAATGTCTACAATGTCGATTGGATACCGTAAACTAGATTCAGATATAAAAAAAAGCTATTTGCCACATAAGAGAAAGAATGGAGCTCTAAAAACATTGCATATTCATAATGGTGATTTGTTAATCAATGATGATGATGAGACACTATCAGGTCAGTTTATTAATAAAACCTACCTAAAGGATAAGGATATCAGTAGCAACGAGAGTACACCTAATCCAGTTGCAAACGGGAATGCTGCTCATAATGACAACCCTAGTATTGAACCTGTTGATTCAAATGAAGGCTTTAAAACCTCAAACAGATCAAATAGAGTTAGAAACAGAAGATATCAGTCTGAAATTAATAAGACTGCTCATGAAAACATTGATGTTAATCAATCTTCAAATAGTTCGCTCTTATCTTTAAATCAATTGTCAAAGCGTAGAAAACCTGTAATGTTTGCACGGTCTTCCATTCACAATTGGGGACTTTATGCCTTAGAACCTATAATGGCAAAAGAAATGATCATTGAATATGTGGGTGAGGTTTTGAGACAGCCTGTATCAGAGAATAGAGAAAGACAGTATTTACAGAGAGGTATAGGATCTTCCTATTTATTCAGAATAGACGAAGATACTGTCATTGATGCCACAAAAATAGGTGGAATTGCAAGATTTATTAACCATTGCTGTGAACCTAGTTGTACGGCTAAAATTATTAAAGTTGGAAAAAGTAAAAGAATTGTCATTTATGCTTTAAGAGATATCAAAGCCAATGAAGAACTTACTTATGATTATAAATTTGAGAGGGAAATAGATGAAAGTGAAAGAATAAAATGTTTGTGTGGTGCCCCTTCATGTAAGGGATACCTGAATTAAATGTCAAAAAGCATTTTACTTGTTTATATATTAAGCATATCTTGATGTTGGTATCCGGATTTATTAGTGTTATAGATTATAGATTCAATTGACTTGTCACTATGATATTTGGAAAGATTTTGTTCATATTCCTCTCGTACTTCTTTAATAGTTGAGAACCAATAGTTTCGATGTTTGTACAACTTTTTGTATTTACTGTTAATGAATTCTTCTGCTTTGATAAATTTTTTGATTCCTTCAGGTTTCACTTCATTGACTTTTAGCACATTATTGTTCAAGCATTTTATTAACAAATAATCTTCGACTAATTTAAATGATCCAATACGATCAGTATTTTTAAATACATCTGTTCCAGTAAATACTTCTACATTTCTGATAAAAAGTTTTCTTGGTCTCCATAATTCCATGCCATTTTTATTATAATTTTCTTTTATAAAACTATAACAGCAATCATCAGTTACTGATACTTTATGAGTTAATTTATTTATATCATCCTTTAACCAGTTCATCTGAAAAGTTTGGTTAGTTATTTTTTTTGCAAATAAAGGTTGTATGCATGGCAATTGCTGAATAAAATTGTTTGTATCGGTTGTTTTGCAAGAATATATTTTATTTTTTAAAAATGCTTTAAGCATTTCACCAGATATCTCAGACAATGAGTTTCTTAAAAGATCATACTTAAAGTTAAATTTTTTGCTATTTGGCTCCTCAATTTTTGAAACTCTGTAGTTGATATTATCTGCTTCAAAAGTAAGAGATCCTGTCTTATCTTTATCGTAGACATATTCAACGCTCTTTAGATTATACTGCTTATTTGTCAAATGTGAAATCAACAATGGTCTTGTCTGCATATATATCTTCCCATTATCAAATTTTGTAGTATCTATATCTTGAATGGTAACACCAATATATTTTTCATTGTTAATTAATGATCTCTGTATCGGTGAAGAGCCTTTGTAGAAAGGCAATAAAGATGGATGAAGATTGAAACTGTATTTAAAATATTTCAATAAATTTGCAGTCAAAAATTTGTTGAAAGAAACTGCTATAATGGCATCATATTCTCTTCTCTCTATCTCATCTTTTATAAGATTTATATCCTGCTTAAATGATATTTGATTCTTTTCACAGTATTTAACAATAGTCGGTTTATAAATTGTTGTGACGCGATTTTGAGTCAACAACTTGTTCTCTGGTCCCAAAACATTTATATTTAGAAATTTCAAGCTTTTTATTGTCTGCAGTACTTTAACACTAAATTCATCGCTGCCGCAATATAATATTCGCATAATAAATTTTTTTTAAAACAAAATGTATCCTGTTAAAAATTTAAGGCCTTCTTAAGTATTGGTTTTCTTACAATAAGTGTGAACATCATTGACAGATGCTAATCTTAGTAAAAACTGCAACTTGTTGATCTGAATAATTCTAATATATTTTTGTATTGGGTCACGTGAGTTTAAAGCTATTCAGTTCAAACGTTTTGCTTAAATAAATTTTGCTTCAACGCGTAAACTTTCACTTTTGTAAAATCAATTTATTAAATTAGTTTTCAAAAATATAAAAAAGAGATATAACCAACTGAAACAATAAATATTTATGGTTAAAATACTTGATTTTGCTGAATAATTAGTTGAGATTTTGTTATTTTCATTTACTTTTCAGTTCGGAATAATTTAAAAGAATATTTTTTATTTCATTTTCTTTTTGCGATGAGTTTATTTGTTCCATATACGCTGAACTCTTTAAGATCATCTGTTGTAAATTTAGTAAAACAACAATCTCAATATGCAACAAAGTCCTTACAACCAAATGTAAAGACTATAATACAAAGTGATCAGGTTTTTGACGCCAAGTACAAAATCAAGGTATCGCCACTGTTTAGTCAAATATGCGATCTTTATAAACAATATCCGGGCTATATTGTTCTAATAAATGTCGGATCATTTTATGAACTTTACTTTGAACAGGCATATAACTATTCAAAATTATTGAATATCAATCTTGTAAATAAAAAAATCGCCGGGAATAAATACAACATACCCTTTAGTGGGTTTCCAACATATCAGCTATCAAAATTCCTTAATCTCATTGTGAAGGAAAATAATATGAAGGCTGTAATTGTTGATCAGATTGGGGACCAACTCTTGCAAAAAAATAAAATAATTGAAAGAAAAGTTACCAGAATTGTCACTCCAGGGACATATGTTGAAGATGCGTTTAAAGAAGTAAAAGAAAACGTGTTTACAGCAGCCTTGTATTTTAATAGTGAAGACACCAAAATCGGTATATCTTGGACTGACTTATCTACTGGAGAGCTTTACACAATGGAATGTGATAAAAATCAATTAGAATATCAATTGCAACGTATTAATCCTAAAGAAGTAGTAGTTTTGACAACAACTAGCGATGAAGACAAGAGTGATTTTTTTATTAAGAGCATAGTGGAACAAGAAAATGGAAGCAACTATTTTGTATCAAAGATTAATAGAAATGGAACTTATAATAGTACTTCGATTAAAGCATTTACCTTTATTTTTTCTCTGAAAGAAAGAAAACAATTTGAAATAATCGTGAGCAATCTGGATATAAACCAAACCAATGCTTTAAAAATTCTTCTTTACTATCTCCACACCCAATTTCCCAACATGCTAAGTGACCCAGAAAGTAATAATATCAACCTGAATTTGCCAATTAGTATATCCAATTCTAAAATTTTAAAATTAGACTCTTTAACTATAAAATCTTTAGAATTGTATGAAACAATGGCTCGAAACTCGCATGTTGGAACTCTTTTTAATCATTTAAACAAAAATATTACAAATAATTCCTCATCTAGACTGCTCAAGGGCTGGATATCACAACCATTAACTGACTACGATAAAATCAATGAGAGATATGATATAATTGAGTTTTTACAAAACAATGGAAAATTAAAGGTGAAGCTAATTAATTTTTTAAAAGATATGAAAGACATAACCAAGATTTTACAGCAAATTGCCATGAAAAATGTTGGTGGAAACACAGGGTTTCAGGTAGATCTAGGTAGTGGTCAAAGCAACATTAAAAATCTTTATAATCTCTGTTCTTGCTTAAATGCAATTAATTCAATGAAGGAATACTTAATAAAATCAATACCCAACAGTTCCAGCAATGCTGCGTTTTTAAAATTAGTTGAACAGTTGAAATATGATGATATTGATTCAATTAAAAATGTTCTTGCGTTTATTGATCCAGACGTGATAATGGATGAAAGCGATTCAGAGTATGATGCTAATGGAATTGACATTGGAGTGGTGCAAGGATTAGAAGGCAGTGAAAAAGAACATCCGCTTTTTACTGAGAAAGTTTATTTCAAGACTGGATTTGATTCTTGTTTAGATGATTTAGTATCAGATTATCAACAAATATTGCTTGATTTTTTTAAATTAAAGACTCAGCTTGAAGAAAGGTTTACTAAAAATTTGAAAATGAAAAGTATTGAATTCAAGAATACAATCTCTAAGGGATTCCATATAGAAGTGAATTCAGGAACTGCAAAAGCGTGGAAAACCCTGCTGGAAGATCCAGTCAAGAGTAAGTTTAAAGAAGAATATCCAATTTTGAGTAGAGCAAGTAACAAAAAGTTTAAAAATATAAATTTGATTTTTTGTCAGCAATGGGCAGAAATAGGAGAAAAATTGTTAGATGCAACTAGTAGAATCAAACAAAGAAACAATCAGCTAATAAAGCAAATTCAACATGAAATGATTAGAGATTCATCTTTGCAAATAAGATTGATTTCTGCAGCAATTAATAAACTCGACATACTGATAGCCTTTACCGAGTTTTCTAACCTTCATGATCTTACAAGGCCAAAGCTAACCAAAGATCAATCTGAAAATCTGTATCTTCCTGAGATGAAAAACTTTCAGCTCTTAACATGCAAACCAAACACTACACTATTATTGCCAAACAAATTTCAAATAATAACTGGCTCGAACAAATCAGGAAAATCCAATTATTTGAAAAGCATTTGTTATTCTATAATATTGGCACAAATAGGATGCTTTGTTCCAACTGCTGAAGGTGCCGTTATTCCGATATTGAATCATCTTTCCTATAAATCACAGGCAATGGATGATATAAACCAAGGAGTTTCAGGATTTGCATTTGAAACTCTTCAAATTGTAGATGTCTTTAGAGAGCTTCAACCAAAATTAAACTCCAAAAGCAGCAAAGAAGAAAATGAATGGAAAGGCGGTACTTTACTTTTATTTGATGAGTTCAACAAATGTACTCACTGGAAAGAGTCTCTGGGCTTAACATACACATATCTTAAACAACTTTATTTGTGGAATCAACATGCTTCATTGAAGAATCATAGAATTAATGTCATTAGTAGCTTACATTTAGGCGGAGAGCTAGTTCAATATCTTGAAGAAGTGGACCCTGGCTTTCTGAAAGAAGGTTTGGAGTTCTGGAAATTTGAAATAGTCAAAAACAATAATTATTTCGATATAAACAGTACTCCTAGTTCAGAACTAGAGGATTCAAATGCTGCAACTGATCATCTTAAAGACTATAAATCATACAAGTACGACTACACATTAAAGCCAGGAGTTTCAACAAAAAGTGACGCCTTGAAGGTCTGCCATGAGTTTGGGTATCCAACAGAGGTGCTGAGCCTGGCAGAAAAATCTATTCAAAACGTCTGGCGTGTTTTCAAATAAAATAAAAGAACAAACAACTAAACGAACAAATGCATTTTTAAATTACAGATTATGAACCCAAAATTTTATTTTAAATTATAGATACATAAGTAAATTTTTTTTTTAAAAAAATTACATATAATGAGCCAAAAAAAATTGTTTTAACTTATAGACGCATATGTAAATATTTTGAATATTACAATTCCTGAATGATACCATTGACTGCGTATGTTTTATTTAAAAAACTGAAAACATTTATTTTTGATTCCATTTTCTGATTTTTACATTGGGATCTTGGGATGCTCCCGCTGATTGGTTTTGGGTGGCCTTTTCTAAAAGTTCCTTCAGTTGATCAGGAGACAGTTGGTTGAGTTGGCTCAGTAGTTGCTGCTGCTCTACAGGAATTGGATTATTCTGTTGCGGCATTTGTTGCTGGTAATATTGTTGCTGTTGGTTGTACAATTGGTTTTGATCATTTGCTTGCGGCAACCCATAGTAAGGATAGTTTTGTTGATGGTAGATAGGGGGCATAGAGCCGTATGGTTGCTGTTGTTGTGGAAATCCGTATTGCATACCATTAAATTGTTGGTATTGCTGAGGCATCATAGGTTGCACCGAGCTTAACGGTTGCTCGTTAAAGTTGTTTTGATGGGGTAGAGGGGGTGCCATATTATATGCATGGTGGGTAGCAAAAGATTGTTGATGCATTTGATAATTATTTGGTGGAGGTTGTAAATTATTTGGTGGAGGTTGCAAATTGTTTGGTGGAGGTTGTAAATTGTTTGGTGGAGGTTGAAAACTAGTTTGTTGTTCGTTTTGAGTGTTTGGTGTGGGTTTCGTTTTGGTGACTGGTTTTTCTTTCGTCAAAACAGCAGGACCCAAAATAACTTTCAATATATTAACATCCATGCCCTTTACGTTGTTCGCATCTATCAAACTGTTTTCTGTTCTGTTTTTGTTTCCCTTTCTTTCACCTCGAGAAACATACCCGTTTTGCAGTTTGTCCACTTTGCCATTCGATAACTCATTTTGCTTGTCTTTCTTTGTCCGTTTCAGTTTCTGTTGCTTTTTCCACTCTTGTTCCTCTTCATCATCACTAAATTCCATGTCTTTTTCGTCAACCTCTTCATCATTAAAGTTTGAAGCGTCTGACCCCTTAAGCATCTTGATATTACTGGTTTTTATAAGTTTGAAGTTGTCGTCTATCAAAACATAAATAGGCTCGCCTAGCTCCAAGCTGTTGAACAAATCAGCAGTCTTTTGGTCAAAAGAAATTGTATAGTATGGGTGGTTAGTTGGCCCAAAAATCTCAGATATGTAGCCCACCACGTGTGCCTTATTTTCATCATCCAACTTGAACAGAATTGCTTTGGAAGTGTCGATTATGTACTCATTTCCAGATATATCTGACTCTACGATAATTTTTTTCATAGAGCTTATTTTTTTGTAAATCTTACCCAGTTTCATGTTTTTCTGAGCCTTTGGATCAATTTCTATCTCTCTAATGTCAGATATATCTTTGACAGGTTCATTTAATATTTCGTTTTTACTTTTGATCAGCACATCTTGATCATCATAATCATCTTCACCATCATCCTCATTATCATCGTCATCATAATCTGATGAATCGTCGCTGGAATCATCTGAGGAGCTTGAGCTGGAAGAATCTGAAACATTACCGCTGCTGTCGTTTGCAGCAGCATCATTTTTAGATGGCTCTTCAGTGTGACTTTCATTGTCTATAGTATACAAATCATCATCTGACCCCAGATCAGATACATTATCCAAATCTTCTACCTTTATCAAAGCATTTTCACCAACACAATCTAAACTTTTTTCACTATCCATTATTTGTTTAAAAAATTAAAAGCCCTTTGTTTTAAGATAGCTCCTTGGTTGTTATTTCGTGTTAGTAAAAACTTATTTTGATTAAACATAGGCATCTCATGTATACGCTTTTTGATTACAGTATAGCCCAAACGGGTCATCTGGCAAAAAAGAAAAGAAAAAACCCCGACTCACGTGATTTTCATTAGATATTTATGTTTTTTCTATCTTCACCAAAAAAAAAAAAAAAAAAAATTTTCGTCTATACTCAAGTGCAATCAAGTTATAAATCATTCATCAAACTGATATATTAACTCTATATAAATAGCAACAAAACCATCGCATTATTCACCTATCTAAAAAATGCTTCCAAGAGTTTTGCATATCAGAAACCAAAACAAGAATAACCTTTTTGCGGCAGTAAAGAGATTTAACAGTTCTGCAGCCAATGATTCATCCAAGGGCATAAACAGTGGCTCGGCCAATCAAATCCAGCACATAAACGATTCTATCACAGGAAGATTCTGGCCTAGTTTTAAGCTGAACAAGGCTACGAACCCAACTGAAAAGGTTCCAGAAACTTTGTCTTCCTACGACACCTCCATAGACTTCAATCCTAACTCTAAACTAAATAAAATCTATATTCCAAAAGTTTACGACTCTGAAAACGTTTTGAATCCGATCAAAAACAAGCTAGCAAATAATAAAATTATAAAAGCACTTTCTGTTGAAGAGCTAACTACGGACCCGTCGTTTTTGTCTCAATTTTTGTGGGACTCAGGTGAAATTAAGCCAAGAGAATTCACCAAGCTGTCCAGAGAAAACCATACTAAAGTTGTCAAAAGCATAGTTTGGTGCAGAAAGCAAAACCTGTTATCCACCAGACACAAGTTCTATCAGTAGCTGGAAAGAATCATTCGTGGACTCGACGCTATATACATGAAAAAGTACATACACCACTGTAAATAAAGCCCAAGGCAGCAGGATGCTGTGGCACTAAGAATTCTTAATTTCGGGGCTAAGAGAGTAGCTAAAATTTTTAGTTAGTCTTGGAGTATTCGCAGATTCATGCTTCCTTGGGTCATCTTACTCAAAATATTACTCAAGTAGCATACAGCTCTACCAAAAAAACTGGTAAAAACAGAGCAACTCAAAGCTGCAAATATATAGGTTGCCACCACCTCTTATACTCTTGACACTGGATATAAGATTTTCATTTTTAGAATTACACTTTTATTTAGACAAATCCATGCATCTTTTTAGCAACTTTACTGCTAAAAGTTTCACTGATACGCCATGATGTTACCATCGTCTTTTTGCTTAACGCCGATTTACAAGCCCCAGGTTGCAATCTCTGGTAAGTCCGACTAACGACATTGGCAATTTAAGTGCATCTACCTGATCAAATAATAGCAAGCAATGAAGCGCTCATTGTCAAAACTTAAACTTTAAATAACACCTTTGTATTGGATATTTATTACAGTCAAACTATATAACTTCTGACGAGGATGCTATTGGAACTTTGAGGGATTTAAGTCAGTAGCTCAATCCCCACATATTAAATGTAACTGGTTAAGTGCGCTTAATTCCGTGAGCGAAATTATTCCTGTGTGAACCAGAAACCAAACTTACGATTATGCATTATAATTAACTAAAAGTGGTGGTCCAAATTTTTTACACATAAATTTTAAATTATACATTTTGGTCGCTTTTTTGTTATTTTTAATACTCCGTCTACGCAGCAGCAATGGATTTTAAACCCTGTTTTGGGAAAGTTTGAACACAGTTAAATAAGAGCCACCGGCGTTAAGAGTTGTTGAAAAATAATTCTAGTTTTATTTTGAAAATAATTAAACAACCAATAAATGAGTAAATAAATCACTGACTCAGTAAGGAAACAAGTAGAACATCCAGTTACTAATGGTTTTTTAAAAGGTTTAGTTCAATTTAAAAAAAAAAAAATAATAAAAAATGCAGAACTTTTCAGACGATAATCTTGATCTTGACACCATAGCATCCAATACTACGGATATAGAAGATCTTGTTACTAGCACTCTTAGTGATGCTGAAGGAGATGAAAACGAAAGCCATATTGTTACGCCTGATTTTAACAACAGTGATTTAGATAAGGTTGTGACTAATCTGCATCAGGTGGACACGTCAAAACACATCTCAAGAATACTCACTGTTCCTGAAACATCAGATAAAAAAGAATTCACAGTTAAAAACACAATCATTCTTTTATCTACCTTATCAATATTTTTCACAACATGGGGCTTCAACGCCTCAACTGGTATTGTTTTAAACTATTACCTAACGCATTCTACTTTTCCAGGTGCTACAAAAACAGAATATGCTATTATTGCATGTCTCCAACCATTTATAGGAAACTTTCTTGCACCGGTTGCAGGAATATTAATGGGAACTATAGGATATGAGATAACCATGATCATTGGAACGCTTCTTGTTTTTTTGGGATACATTCTAGGATATGTGGCAAAAAACATTGGATACCTATATATGTGGTCTGTGTTTGTGGGAGTTGGAATTTCGCTCTCCTTTGTCCCAGCGACTACGATTATTCCAAAGATATTTATTAAAAACAGAGCTTTTGCTATCAGTACTATTCTTATAGGTACTGGGCTTGGGGCTGCAGTAAGCTCAATTATTGGGTCATTCACCAATGTGAGAATTTTTTTACTGATTCTTGCGATAATTGTTATCACTTTGCAATCTGCTAGTGTTGCATGTGTATGCTTAGTTTTCCATGATGATACATTTGTGAGACAGAAACTAACTGGAGAACTTTTTTGGAATGAATTTAAAAAATACTACTCAATTGAGATCTATAAATCCTATATTGCCCATTTGATTGCCATTTGGTTTAACTTAGCCTTAGTCGGATATTTGATCTTTGTTTTCACATTGACATCATATACACAAACAGTTCAGCCAGGTGTTAGTATATTAAAGGCAAACCTGATTACTGTATACCTGAATCTTGGGCAAAGCTTTGGTAGACCTTTGATGGGCAGAATCGGAGATAAATTTGGTAGATCAAACACAACAATTGTTTTCACTCTTTTCTGCTCTATTCTTATTTGGGTTTACTGGTTTAGATTTACCAATACATATGCTAAAATTGTAGGATTTGCTGTGCTGATGGGTGGTACATGCGGTGTGGCAAATGTTTTTAACACAGTGCTTATCGCAGATTGTTGCCAGAACTTTGAGCCTGAACTGAACATGTTTGTGAAGTATTGGGCATTTGTCAATTCTAATTATGCAGTCATTCTTTTGTTTTCAGAATATATTGTGCAAAAACTGACTAGAGAAGATTCAAAAAGTCCTTTCAGAAATCCACAAATCTTTTCAGGGTGCCTTTATCTAGTTGCACTTGTACTCACGTTTTTCATTAGAGAGTATAATGTTAGAACTCTAATAGAAGGTGAAATCAAAAATATTGAAAAGCAAATAGCATATGAAAAGAAGATGTTTGATGAGAAAGAATACAGAGCTTCTGAAAAAATCTTGGAGCAAAAACTAGAAAAATTAAAAGACTCAAAAAGACTGAATTTTAAACAAACCATAAAAAGAACTTTCTTAAGAATCATAGTTTGATTTGTTGTAGAATTTTACCAGCTCCGACATTGCAACCTCGATGTTCAAAGAATCTATGATTTCCCCATTGGTGTCCTTTCCTGTCACCCAATTGTTGTCAAGGGTGTTTAGATGTAAATGCATGTACACCCCGGTGATCAACTCCATGTGCTCAGATTTCCATTTTTTGCTTTTGAATGGAGTCAGCTGTTTAACCAATTCCAAAACTGGTTTGTAAAGAGTTTTGTTATAAATCTGGTATGTTTTTTTGAAAAGAACTCCTATATTTAAAGGCAAAAACTTTAACCTTTGCGTTCTTTCGCTAATTACCAAATTAAGTGATTCCAATAAAGCATACTCAAAGTCCAAATAATTTAAATTCAGATCCTCAGAACAGTTGCTTCTTTTGATATCAATATTGTATACACTTGTCTTATTTATAGATTTCGATTTCTTAAAAACATTAATATCATGATTCTTTTTTTTACAAATGTCATCAAAGCATAAAAATTTACACAAGTAGTCCCAAAAATAAAAGCTCTCATCATAATAAAATATTTTTTTAAATCTATCTGTGCTGGCATAGGTCGAATCCAACAAGCCTGTGGATATTTCAATAAACTTTGTACTAAAAAGAATTGATGAAAAATACTCATACTTCAACACATGTTGTAATTTTAGTCTTTCCAACAGATGCAAAATAATACTTAAGCATGTTGATATTAACAACAAATTGAGCTCTTCATCTATTTGAAAATTCAAAAGAATTTTATTAAGCACCACTACTAGTGACTTGAATTTTTTAAAGTTGGAAGCATAAAACTTTTCTATTCGTTCAAGGTTTTTGAAGCCAACAGGATCTTCAATAAACCTTGTTGGTGAATCTTTTAGTTGGCAATAATCCAGTTGCATCTCTTTACAGAAAAACTTCAGTTTATTGAAAGATAACTGTAACGAATTGTAGTCCCTCAATTTTTTGTTAGCTTCTAAAATGGCTAAAGAATCCTTAAACGCATTTTGAACCAAAATATTGCTTTCTGATGGAGGAAAAAAAGGAATGTTCAAGTTGGTTTGATTGCTAACTTTCTTTAATGAGTTTATGTTCCCTAAGTGATTACTAAAAGATGACCTTGGTGTTCCATATACAGAACTTTCGACAGAGCCAATTATTTGAATGTTTGGAACAGTGTTATTATCAAATTGCATGACATTTTTGCCGTTTGCAGCCATGTTAGCCAAATAATCCTTTTTTGGTCTAGGAACATTTATGTATTGAGATGTTGAATCTGAGAAATCATATTTATAATCCTCCAAAACCTCGATTTTGTCTGTTAAATCAGGATATCTTGTAATGAGGTCCTGTCTTAGCGCTTCATACTGTGCTACATTCAAAATTGAATTTGAAGCATTGGATTTGTATTCGCTATTCGCGGTTTTGTTTAATTCAACCTGGGTATCAAATGCTTCCTTTTCATCGCCAAATTGTAAAATTAAAAGCTTATCAAAAATTGCCAAAAGCTGCCTTATTTGCATTCCTACTTTAAACGTAAATCTCCAGTTTTCAATATAATCCATAATAAATGATAACAGCTCTGATTCATCTATCGCATTTCTAAAGTTATTTATAGATCTACTTATGTCCTGATTTGCGGTTTTTGGATTGGTTTTATCTAGATATGCTAAACATGAGCAAAGCATGGTATAGAAAATAGTTGTAGATATTTTCAACAATTTATTATACGCAACAACATTTCTATCATTCTCTGTCATCACCAAAGTCATGTGTTGCTTCAAAAATGATATTACACTTACAGCGTGTTGATCCATTAGCTCAAAATTATTAATCAAAACATTTTTAACCAAGTATTCCAATTCCAAAGACTGATCATTTAAAAAAGTTTCGTCTTCAATACACAAACCCACAAAATTTCCAAGAGACTTGTGTAAAATATTAAATATGAGCTCAAAGTCGTTGAATTTCAAAACATCCATTTTAATATCTGTAATTTCTTCTTTTTGCTCTTTTATTACCCATATAAGCTCATCAATCAAATCATGTTTTTGCATATTGCCCTCCAATAAAAAAAACCAGTTATTTAATTCAAATGCAAACCCATTGAATGTTTTGTACTCCCACTCCAATAAAGCCTTATTGATAGGCTTGAAGTCATCATTGTCTTTTCTGGCATCATTGTTAGCCTCGTTCTCAATCGCACTATTTATTTGCTGCGCTCTTTTCTTCAATTCATCATCCAATCTTGGTGGTACGGGCAAATTGTAATCTTTATCATTCATTGTTAATGAAATCTTTTTATGATGATGCAGTTTTAATTCCTCATCATTATTTTCTTGCTTTTCAGGTATGGGAAAGTGTGCCAATTGTCTAAAACTTGATGTTGGAGATAATGATTTATGATCATTTTCTTGCAGCTTGTGTATATCTTTGGGTGATGCTGTAAGAGGTAAACCATCGATTTCATCTATCTTTAAAAAAAGATTTGGATTCACGTCTTCTTCATGGATACTGTCGTTTCCATCTTCATCTCTTGTAAGTGTGTAGTTTGAGCTTGAAGGAGATAGCTCGTGCTTATTGTACACACCTTTTTTGTCACTGCCTGGAGATTGTTTATCAGTCCACGGTACAGCTTGAGATTTTCTTAGCAAAGATTTCTGTGAAAGAGAATGCAAGGATGATGATGAGGAATTTGGAGATAATAGAGTCGGTGATAAAAAGGGCTCAGAAAGTTTGTCAGTTAGTAGTTTCGATAACTCTGACATAATATTATCCTTTTCTGGTGTTTTGCTTAATAAATCGTTGTTTTCAGTATGATTTACTTTGTTTTTCTCTAGAAAAAAAGATACCTGGCCTGTAGGAGTGAAGGGTGGTGTTCGAGGTGAAATAAACTTCTTTTCATCATATGATTTGCAATTTTCCTCTTCAAAATTTTGATCTCCCAATGGAATATCTACAGGCTGTTTAGATAAAGATTCCGTTTCTAAATCTACCCAGTCTGCACAACTGTCTTTCTGATTTACAACACTGTGGGTGTTAAACGCATCAGAATCACTGTTCATAAAATCGTCAAAAGACATTTTAATCTTAAATCTCAAAAATACAGTGGTAGTAAATTGGTACCTATAATCTACGGTGTTTCTATTGAAACCAGCTGCTAAATAAATTACGTTCCTTACAATTCAAACTCTTCAAAAGGTATAAAAACAACTTTTTAAAAGACATGTGATTGGTCACGTGGATATCCTTTTTATTTTTATTATTAACATTATTTTGAACTAGTAAAATGTAAAATTAAGAAGCTAGTGCAAACCTTGAGAAGTGGTGTACTGGGTATAAAACTCCTATAAACATATAATTGTTAAATATTTTATGTCATTTCATATTAATAAAAGTTTTAATTGATCCATTTTTTCCTTTTTAGATAATCAGGAAGGTAACGTTTCTCGTATATATTTTGCCTTGTGTGTAAATGAGTCAAGTTCAGTTTCGGATTTAACTTCATCTCAAACAAGTGTAAATAGCTGATCCAGGATACAATCAAGTATCTTTTCAATAGAGTGATCATTTTCTCTTCCACCGTTTTCAAAAATGGAAATCTGAGACGCATAATTAGGTAACAATTTTCCGTTTTCCACATCATCGTTTTCAAACAAGTGTTGGTGATTCAGATTGTAGTACTTGTATACAAATTCATCAAAGTAGAATGGGGGATCAACCCAGTGTCCTTCTAATGTTTTGTATGATCTTTTTTGCCTTCTTTCCTTTAAAACAGAATAAGGAGCTCTGAAAAAAAGTTTAAGATCAAATATTTCAACTATTGAGTCATCATGGAACATCATGAAACCATCTACTAAGATGACATAAAATTTTTTCACTCCCGTCTTCAGTTCAGCAGTTTGAATAAATTGTTTAAACCTCAAATAAAGTTCTTCTTTAAATTCATTAGCCAGCTGGAACTTATCCAGCGATTCGACGTTATCATTATGAATTAAATCTTTGCTCAATAGAACAAGTTTATCATCACCATTTTGTTTTAAAGATCTAAGCTCCTTTTTAAATAAGTCCAAATTCAAAGCTTCAGGGCAGTCCCAGTTTGAAATTTCTCTTTTAGGATCAATAGGTATGTCTGCATCTGTTTTAAAAAAATCATCTTCATGGAGGATAATCAGATTTGACTGAAAGTCCGTTCCTTTTTCCTTATCCTTTTCTTGTATTATGGAGTTAAGCAGTTTTACCACAGTTGTCTTTCCTGAAGAAGAACACCCAGAAAACCCAAGAATCAACATATTTTATAACAAACTATTGTGAGGTTTGCAACACTTCTAAAAATAATATATAGTATTTAAAGACTGAGCCTTTTCTTTTGGTTTGTTTAAATTGAATGCTGTTTACAATGGAAAACGGAATATTGCGGTTGTTTATTTTTTTTTTTTTGGCTGCTATTTTGGCCCGGAAAAACCTTATACTAAAAAAAAATGTAAAATAAGTAGCAAGGACAAATGCACTGTGATATATGCATAACAGCAGAACTTGAAGTGTTTATTATTTATTTGTTTATAATTGTACTTAAATTTTTTATATTTGTTTTTAAATAAGTTGAATATAAATTTCTAAATACGTGTATTGCACGGTTATGGTTTAGTTTCTGATCCTTCATGCTAGGTACACAATTGTTACCAATACAGTTTCTTGTATCTGCTGTTGGTTTTTAATAATATGCATCCCAAATAAATATATAAATAAAAAATTTACAATAAAATAGCAAATATTCTGCGTTTTTTTGGATTCATTATTTCTTTGGCCTGGGCCAGTTACTTTCACTGCGTTTTCCGAAAAGATTTACAAGTATAACAAGCAAAATATAGAAGCCAAGGAATCTCGCAATTGTGTTTTTCAGTTTTCGTGTTTGATTGTTTTGTTCAGCAAATAATAATATTAAAATAACAAACGAACTAAAGCCTTTGCTGTAACAGAACGCGAGAATTTGTCACATTAAATGATAAAAACAGCAAATTGATTAAACGTTCGGGGTTAATCAAAGACTAACCACACGTGACTCCAGCCTCGTTTTCTGGGCGGAAAAGTCCGCTCAGAAGTGCAAATTTTGGGAATCAAACCAACATGTTGAAAACCATAGAATACCTATATTAAAAACTTAATTACAACGTTGATTGTTTTAAACACCAGGTAAAACTTTTTACACGTCAGATGTCAGATTTTATTAACGAAAATCCAAATGTTCTGGATGATTCTCAACTTCCAAAAAGAGCAGTAGATGATGCTGCAAGCGACCTTTATGATGATTATGACTCATCCAGCTTATCCACATTTAAAAACCTTTGCACCAAGGACACTAACAGACGATTGGCTAATATACTTCAGGATACAGACTACGAAGAATTGGAAAGCTCTGTTTTGAAAGATGTAAAGGACTTGAACCAACTGCTGACTCTGCAAGATGGTATTGACCATAACAAATTTTCATCATTTGAGGAGCCAACGGATACTGAAAAAAAAAAGAATTATGAAAGAGAACCAATAGATGCACAGGAAATCTATGATCTGATTGCGCATATTTCAGATCCAGAGCATCCTATGTCTTTAGGGCAACTGAGTATTGTTAAATTGGACGATATTGAAATAAATACTTTATTGGAAAGTGATCACACTCAAATGAAAAGCTTAATCATCAGAATAACGCCAACTATCACTCATTGCTCATTGGCTACACTGATTGGGCTTGGTATTAGGGTAAGATTGGACAGGGCTCTTCATCCAAAATACAGACCAACAATTATACTAAAGCAGGGAACTCATCAGTCGGAAAATCAGGTCAATAAACAGCTTAACGATAAAGAAAGAGTGGCAGCTGCTTGTGAAAACGACCAATTGCTTAATGTTATTAGAAAAATGTTAAGCACGTGTAAGTAATCGAGGTTTATTTGGTAAATCTGGCACAATATATACCACTTTGAATGACTTTAAACTTTTAAAAAATTGACTAAATTGCAAGTTTACATTTTTTGGTGTAGTTTTTTTTTTTTTGAATTGGTTATATCCGAGCAACTTAATTTGTTAACTAATATATGTAAACATAATTAATCAAAAATATAAAATATACAAGAGTGTATCTCAAAAGAGAGGAGTGTTATGACCTTTGAGATTAATTTGAGGAACAGTATATATATTTTTTAAAAAAATTACGTTTTTATTTAATTTGGTATTTAAAAAAATCATCTTTTGCTTTAAATTGCAATTTAAAAACAAAGAGTACGTACATTTATGTTCGTCTATATGATGGTGGTTGCTAAAAACAGTGTTCTTCACATTGGAACGTAAAATAAAGATTTCTAGGTCCTTGCTTGCTATTTTTCTTAGAATAAAAGCAATAAATTTTTGAAAGAAAAAAGATGGCTCATCGTGAAGGCACCCGGCTCACATTGGGTTTTGGCGCAGCGCCAAGAGTATTGTGTGTATAAAGTACGTTAAATGATTGATTATTGATTTTGAAGAGTTTCACTGACCGAAATTAATTTGCGTTTTTAGCAACTTAATTTTTTTAAAAATTATTTGCTATATCCTGCTTTTATATCAATCACTTCCATCAAATATTTTCTGAACATACCGTTTTTTTTAAATGCTAAAATTGCATTTTTCACAACCTTAAGTGCAGTGCCTAAATTTTTTTCACTCTACATCCGATTAAGGTAAATCAAGAATATTATAAAGCTAAACAAAACAGCAATTTTGACACCCAAACGCGTCATTACCACTACAGAAAAATGGGGTTCTATGTTCCTGAGAGTAAAATTTCTAATCTATCAAAGTATAAGTATCAATCTGAAGACAGATCTATCATTTCACAGAAAATTTTAAAACCTTTTTGGAATAAGTTTGTGAATGTTTTCCCTAACTGGCTTGCCCCAAATGTTATAACACTTTCAGGATTCATGTTTGTTCTCATAAATTTAATCACTTGTGTGATTGTATCTCCAGATTTTCAATCAGAACATCCTAGATGGTGCTATTTTTCATACGCTTTAGGTTTATTTTTATACCAAACATTCGATGCCTGTGATGGGCTACAAGCAAGAAGAACAGGGCAATCAGGACCACTAGGTGAACTATTTGACCACTGTATTGATTCATTAAACACCACAGTTTCAATGCTTGTTTTTACCTCTACCACAATGCTTGGATTCACATTCAGTACCGTTTTTATGCAATTTGCGCTACTAATGAACTTTTATCTTTCTACTTGGGAAGAATACCACACACACAAGCTATTTTTGAGTGAGTTTTCTGGTCCAGTTGAAGGAATTCTAATTGTTATGGCAAGCTTCATTTTAACCGGTATTCTCGGTCCAGAAACAGTTTGGAGATTAGAAATTTATAAGATAAATGACGAGTTCACTATCGAATCCTTCCATTTATTGTTCGTCTTCTGTGGATTAGCTTTAGTTTTCAATGTTATTTATGCTCAAAAGAACGTTGCGATTTACTACAAGGAGCATTTTGCAAACAAACAGGAAAGTGATAAAAAGATTAGAGATTCCAACATTCAGTTGTTGCCATTTTTTGTTTACTTTTCCATTATATTTTTAGTGAGTTTATTGGACCAAAGATTTATAAACTTACCATTTATTTTTTCTAATGGTTTGATTTTTGCATTTGTTGTGGGTAGAATTATTGTAGCACATTTGACTATTCAGAAGTTCCCATTATTCAATTTGCCTATGCTTCTGCCTCTAACTACCTACCTTGTCTCTTTATTCATCGGTCATGTATTGGATAACAAATCTGATTCGGTTATCATGTACCTCTCTACCACACAGCTGGGATTATCTATAGGCATTCATGGATCTTTTTTGAGTGAGATAATTTATGAATTTACAAGATTTTTGGACATCTGGGTTTTAACAATTAAACATCCAAAAGCTGTAAAAACCAACTAAACAAATAACAAAAAAAAAGATAAACATATATTAAAATAAGAGAGAATAACTTCTAGCAACATTTTTTTTTATTGTCGTTTTTTGTTTTGTTAAAAGCAAAGAGTTATATAGTTTATTCATTTACTAAAATAAATTTAATGGATATGTACATGAAGATATGTAAATTGTTTTATTTATATTCCTATTTTTTTCATCGTCTCTAGCTAAAGATTTACTTTGCATCTGGCTGGTTTTCTTCATCTGGCAAAGCGGTCAATAAATCGTTATTTTGCTCACCTTGTAAACTGAATTGCTTTTCCAATTCTAACAACTGTTGTTCAGCTAATATGGTTAATGACAATGGAACACCGAATAATAAAGCTGTTGTAGCAACACCCCATAAAAAGTTACCGGATTTGTTAAAGAAAGAACCACTAGCAGCTGTGACATTGGCTATTTTGTTAGAAATTTGTTCTCTTGTTTCAGGAGCTATAATGTACTTAACAGCAGCTAATCTTTCAAAAATAGTTTCATTGCTAATATCGTATTGATCTTCATCGTCTAATTCATCATCAGATTCTTGTTCGATTTCCTTTTCTTCTGCAATCTCCTCCTCAATTTCTTCTGCTACGACTTCGGCAGCAACGTCTTCAATGATTTGTTCTACAATTTCTTCAGCAACATTAACTTCTTCAGGTTTAAATTCTTCACTCATTTTCAAAATAGAATAGATAGGGTCCTCTCTGGTATTGGATTATGTGGTTTTATTTGTTGTGCTTTATAATCCCTACATAGCTGTAACAAAGCTTGCTTATAAAAAATTTTTCACTCCTGCGAAATTTTATATTTTGCGTTCTTGAAATTCCAAAAAAAAAAAAAAGTTCAGTCGTGCTTATATCCGAAAAATCAGACTTTGTAGAATGCGAGGCAGTTATTAGCTTACACAGAGTACCAAGCTAACTATTCATTACCGAAATCTGTAAATAACAATTTAGCTTGTAAATTATTAAAATTTATCATATTTGAATTTTTTTTAAATAAAAGAATATCAAATGTTTGAGGGTATTATTAATTTATTTAGATTACGTTCAAAGTAAAAATTTGAAAGTTAAACCCGACTACTTAGCATTAACAGCTTTAAAATCAGCGCTAATGCATCAAAAAAGTGGTCGGAGTTAAACGAGAATAATTGTACATTCATAGCATTGTTACTTATTTAATTAATTCTATTGTTTTTAAACACACATTTTGTTGTTTAGGAAATAAAGGTATATATGCTGTTTTTAGTTTATTTATAATGTGCAATTTCTGCAGCAAAAAATATTTTCTATATGTTCTTCAACCAAAAAACAAAAAATACAAAAGATGTTTTTGGAGCCACAGTAATTTTATGACTAGGATAATCTTTCAGAAAATTATCTTCAGAAACTATAAAAATGCCAAAATAAAGTTGAAAACTTTCTGTCGGTGTTATAAATAATCGAAATCGCGTTTATTCTTGCTATAAGCTGCGGTATTACTTAGCTTTACATTACTGTTTTAATAGCATAATATACATACATACCCCAAGAAATTACATAGTGTTAATGCTTACACAATTATCTTCTTGTGTTCAATGCAGTAGAAACAAGACCAATGTTAAAAATAATATATTATAAGTTGTTTATCTACAACTAGTGAGTAAACTCATTATTATATACATATAAAAGCGCATCTTGCAAGAATAAAATAATTGATAGCAATCATAGTTTCAGATAATAAGATTGAAAAAAAATAAATAAATTTAAACCATAACCACACTCTAACTAACATTCAATGTCATCTTCAGAAATTAGTTATACAGACGAGAAAAAAAACAACCAAGTTGTTGAGATTGTAGCAACTGATCTTCAAGCTTTACCATTTCAAGAAGTCAGATCTATCACTAGTAACACTAAAAAATTCGAGTTAAAAGACACCAATTCGGCAGATGAAACGTTGAAGTTTATGTTAAAGTATGATGCCACAACTCGTGAAATGACTGAGGAAGATGAAAAAAAGTTAACTAGAAAACTTTATGTTGTTGTGGCTTTGATTATCTGGACTATTTTTTTATTTTTCATGGACAAGCACACAATGGGCTCTGCTGCTACATTTGGGTTTTTTAAAGCTGTTGGTATTGATGGAGGTATCAACAGATACAGCACCATGAACACTTTGTATTATGTGGGTTACATTTTAGGACAATCAAACTTATACTGGGCGCAAAAGTTTGGTGTTAGAAAAACAATGATTGTATTGTGTTTTCTGTGGAATGTAATTATGTTTTTGACATGTACGTTGCATACTTACCAAGGAGCATATGCTTTAAGATTCTTTTTAGGGTTTGTTGAATCTATCGCAATGACCTTACAGAATATTACTTTGCAGCAGTTATTCCCTGCTTCTCAAAAAGCGAGAATTGGTCAGCTATATATGATCGGGACTCATTTGGCAATGTTACCTGTTTCATTTATTGCATATGGATTATTAAAACAAAAGCATCCACCTGCTATTCCAGTATGGAAAGTCTTTGTTATCATTATAAGTTGTATGACTACTTTCACTTTAATATTAATTGTCTGGTTATACCCAACAAACCCAACTGACGTAAGATTTTTGACTATTGAAGAAAAAGTGTGGACAATCAGAAGAGTGCAGAGAGCCAATGGTGCTTCTATAGGAACAAAGACTTTTAAAAAGCACCAGGCAATTGAAGCTGTTAGAGATCCAGTTACCTGGTATTATGTTGGTGCAATGTTTTCTTTAATGCTGTGTAATAACATAACATACGTTGACAATATTATTTTCACAGAATTAAAGCTAACATCTGTATTGAACACATATTTGGTAACAGCTGCTGGTTCGGGATATTATTTTGTTATAGGAATCGCTACGTTCTTTGCAATGAAATGGTGGCCAAAAGTGTGGACCAACACACTTACGTCCTTATTTTGGCTCTTTTTTTCTTTAGTTCCGTGCATTTTAATGGCGGCATTACCATGGTCTGTTAATAAAAAAGTGTTTTTAGCAATGACCTTGCTTAGCGATTCCTTCGGGTTTTCTTGGATTAACCTTATTTCTGCTTACCAATCTTCCTGTGCTGGATACACAAAAGTATTGATCAGAACAGGTTTGGCAATGGTCGCTTACTCAGTTTCCAGCATCATTGCCTCCAAAATTTACTATGACGCAGGTGCTCCAAGATATTATGTTGCTTGGGGAATACAATCTGGTGGCTTTGTATTTTGCATTATATTTATTATACTTGCTTACTACACATTAAAAAGAAGAAACACTGAAAGATTAGCAGCAATTGCCGAAGAATCAGATGAAGACTATGGAATAGTTGAAGAAGATGATGGTGAAAAAAAAGAGGTTGATCTTGCCAACTTAGATCTTACTGATTTGGAAAACAAAAGATTCATTTACCCATTATGAGCAAAAAAAATATTACTAAAAACCCCCTATGTATTAAACGAAAGCAACAAATATTATAAATAAGTTTTAAGCTAATTAGTGTTTATTAGCCTTCTATTCATTCCAATTTATCTTTGTGCTATTTAATTTATGATTTATAAGAATAAAAAATTTAAAATTAAAAACATCCTTTGTGTTAAAAATAATGTAACATTACAAAACATATCTTAATGCGGAAGTATAAAACACTATGCTTTACAACTAACTGTGGGGAGGTAGTTACACGAAAATTACCACAGGATGTATATATTAACACAGTATTTACTTGAGATTATTCCTATTTTTTATGTTTTTTGCTTTTTTTAGAAGCTTTTGAAAGGGCCTTCATTTCTTCATTATAAACTGAGTCTGCTGTTTCCAAGTTTCTTTTCTTTTCAGTCTTCACTGAAACAACACCACCTTTACCACTCTTAGCTGCCTTTTCCAAATCGTCTTTCTTTTGATTCCATTCTTCTGTGTTATCATTAATAGCATATTTGTTTAAGTTCAAAGAATTGATTAACTCTCTTTGTCTAGATTTTAGCTCCTTTTCATATTCATTACCGGCTTCATCCATTTCTTCGTCTAATTGGTCCATAACAGCAGCAACATCATGTTCAGCTTCGATTTCTTCACCGTTCATTTCTCTGATGTTTTCATCATCAACAGGTGGTAAATCAGTAGCTATATGCTCACTTACTACCTTTTTGAAAAATTGTGAAAACTTTCTCATGATCTTTGCAAACATAGCAATAACCTGGTTAGATGGCAAATTCAATTCTTTGACAATGCTATCAATAGATTTATGCTGCAAACCAATAGCCAACAAAATACAGCTTTGAATAGCAGACAATAAAACTTCATCACCCATTTTTCCTGAGAAATAAATAGAAGACAATGGTGGCAATAAGTCAACAATAACATGGTAATCTAATAGATTGTTAGAATAGCTCTCCAATCTCTTTAAATCAAATGGTGTAAAGAATAGATCCAATTGGTGTTTGTCTAGCTTATTACCCGTGTTTTCATTATTTAAATCTTCACCCTTTTTAACACTTTCAATAACATTCAAAGCTTGCATAGCTGTAAACTTAGCGAAGTCATACCCCAATAAACTCAAGAATCTTTTGTGGAAATCTTTAGCATATGCAGAAAGCCATTTAGAATCTCTTCCCTCTAAAACCTTCAACATAACACATGTATGTTCACCAGTCAAATCATTTGCAGTCTGTCTTAAATATACAGGTACAAACTGATTTCTTTTCCAGAATTTATGTAAAGAATTAGTTAAACCATATGATACACCTAAGTAATGCAAAGAATGTGGTGGCTGTTCATGAAGTTTCAATAGCAAAGGTGGCAAACTTTTAGCGTCTCTCAACTTAACTTCATCTTTGATTAGGTTTCCTTTTTTACCCAACTCCTCATCAGATATTCTTTTAATTGAAAAATCTTTAACTTTATCACTTTCATTTAGGTCTGCAAATTTACCTTCAAAGTAATCATTTAAGAGTTCAATAGCTTTTGAACCATAACCCATAGAGGAATAGTCAGGATTTGTTGCAATTCTTACAATTCTAGCACCGCTGAGTCCAGCAAAATCTTCATCTTGGAATTGTTGAGAAACCAACCATGGAATTAAATCACCACCAGCTCTAATACCTCTACTCAAAGAATTTTTGACAGATTGTTTAGAAATTTCACCTTCCAAAGCAACCTGAATAACACATAACGGATCCGGAACTCTAGCACCACTACTTGGATCTATTGGAGGCAAGAGAACAAATAGTTGATGAGCAGGAGCATCACTCATCAGTTGTAAGTCGTTTGGAGAATTTTTGTAATGAGAAGCAACATATAATGCCATCATCTTTTGCAAAAACAGTTCAGAAACTGGATGGTAAGAAAATAATGTATCTCTGTTAACCATGAACAATTCACAGTCATTTGGATGTGGAGTTCCCTTTTCAGCGAATCTTGGGTTTTTCATTAGTTGGACATCCAAACATAGCAGCTTGTTCAACCATTTTTCAACAGGATCTCCTGGTGCGTATCTGATTGGTTCATCTAATGTGACTTCTCTTAAGGTTCTTCCTGTTAAAGAAATATCTACTGATTTGTTATCTCTAGAAATAACAGTGGTTTCAGAATCCTTTGGATCTAGAGCACCACTCTTTTCTCTCAATTGTTGAATCAGCTTCAAGGATAGGGATCTACCAGTTCCTTCATAACCATTGATAGTTGAAGCCATGAATACCAAATATGGGCCTAGTAAATTCTTAACAATTGGCAGTGGAATTGCGGCAGCTTCATCAATAACTAACAATTCAGCTTGACCTAATACATGATTATCCTGGGGCAAAATGTATTGAATTGTTTGTCTGTGATCTGTTCTCTTGACATCAACTCTGACAATGGCTTTATTGAAATCAGGATTCGTTGATTGAATAATATCATAATCTATATGTTCTTGGTAGCCTAAAGCATCAAAACCTTTAAAGATGAATTCGAATAAAGTTTTTAAATTTTCAGGTGATGGTGAAGTAACAAATATGTTGGAATAACCATGGGAAACTGAAGCAGCAATTGCAATACCCAGAGCAGCAGATTTTCCTCTACCTCTACCAGCTGTTAAAGCAACTGTTGTGTTCAAAGTTTTTTCTGAAATGACATCAATAAAAGTTAAAATAGCTTGTGCTTGGTTAATAGTCTTTGAAAGACCAACTAAAGATCCTGCTGGCTGCACATCTTCTAGTGATTCTTTTAAATCTTTCAATTCTTGTTGTTTAGGAGTCAATTCTTTAGAATCTCTAGGTGGTAACGCCTTTATATTTCTGGCTCCTGAGATTGGCAAAACATTCAATTCATCATCAATAACTAAACAATTTGGGTTACTTGCCAAGGATAATAAAAATCTTTCATTAAATCTGGCAACAACGTCGTCGTGTGCCTCAGTTCTGTATCTAGAATGCACATCCATTGTCATTGTGTATAATTGTTTCAGAGAAGTCATGGACTTTAATAAAATAACAACGATACCACCTCCTTCGACTGTTTCAATGGTTCTAGCTAACAGATTAGGTGTCAAAGCCTCAAAATCTTGCAAAATACACATACCATAAGTGTTACCTAAAATGTTTTCTGTCTCTTTGTAGTAAACATATCTAATACTTTGATTAGAAACAAATGCTTCAAAAGGATCTTGATCATTGACATCTCTAACTCCTCTTTTGATATCTTTCTTAATTTTATTTTCTCTCTTTTTTTTATGTGAGGTAAAACCTAAAAGTTTTTTTTTATATGCCCATAAAACACTTTTATTCATCTTTAAATCAGCACTCATCATTAAATAGTGTAAATTTGGCAGTTGATTTCTGGCTTTATCACCAACAATAAAGAAGAAACTTCTTTCTTTAGTTTGAACTCCATTTCTGATTAAAGCAGGAATACGGGAGTCAATAGCCTTCTTTGCCATTTTATAGTTGTTTAGGTTAAGTCTTGGATTTATTTAAACCTGTATGGTATTCCATATAGCATGTAGTTTTATATCATTTCATATCATTATATGTTTAAATTATTCAAGCAAATAAAAAAAAAAAAAAACTTTTGAAGATGAAATTTTTAAATAATCCGTAAAAGGTAATCTGTTTCGTTTCTACAAAAAAAAAAATTAAGAAAAAAAAAAAAAAAGAAATGGGCATGGCGCGTTTACATTTTAACATATTTCCTAATAAGAATATAGGAACTAGAAATAGAAATTATAACTTTTGTCATCAAAACCGGTGTGACACAAAATTGGCTGAAACAGGTTAGAATTATAACAACATCTCAATTCTCATCTTTTGAGAATAATATATAATGGTGACAGATAATTAGTTTTGTAAACATCACAATCCTTTTTGTTTTGTGATCATTTTGCACTATGGAGATAACTAACTAAAGTCAACTTTCATTCAAACCAAAAAGGGCATCGATTTGTAGGGTTATTAATCTAAAAAACACAAACAAACATGGGTTTGGATTATTTTCTTCAAAATATTCCTAGTAGAACACTTGATGTAGAAGAGGATGATAATGCTGAAAAAGTGGTTTTTGGGGATCATACAAATAAACAAAATTCCATGAAAAATAAGCCTGTAATTGAAGATTTAAGGTGTTTAGCTGGTGAAACTTCAAATTTGAAAATTCCTCAGCGAATAGATTACCAACATCTGGCGAGCTATAATGCACATTCAAAAAAAGCTAAGATAGCTCCTAGATCGTCTTTGCAGTTCAAGTTGGGCCCACCATTTGGGGAGCAAATTGAACATACCCAAGTCTATGCAATGAGTTGTGAAAAACCTGTGAAACCTATATTAACTTCAAGAATCGACAGAGGGTTTGATAATATAAACAACACATGGATAGGTTACAAAAGAAATTATTTTACTTCTGTAGCCTCTTTTCAAATATGCTCTGATCAACGTATGTCTCTAGATAAATTTATGCAGGATAGATTTTATATCAAAATAAACAGCAAACGTGTGGAGATTCAGTATTTTGCTACCAGATTAGTGGCATTTTGTTGCGAGGATTCAAAAGAAATGGAATTGGTTCAACACACGGCAAAGAGAGACAAAGGACCTCAATACAAACCACCTATACATCCAATTATACTTGGAGAACTTCCATCACATGAAATTATAAGGGATGCTTCCAACATCAAAAACGATAGTAAAAAGAAAAAATACGATTCCAATTTTTTTTTGCACAGAGATAACATTGATTGCTCTTTTTTTGATCCAAATTGCATTTTATTGAAATACCCGCTGAAAGATATTATCAAAGTTGCTAGATACGAAAGAGTTCAATTTTCATCTTCCATTAATCAAAAAAGACCGCTGAATACAATAAAGCATTTTAAGTTGACAACTGTCTTAGGAGCTGTTATTAAAGGGAACATGATGAGTTATAAAGGTTGCAATAACATCAAAGGCGCCACTATTCTCTTAGAAAACAATCAAACATTTATACCTTTAGTTTCAAAAAGCACACCAGCTTTGATAATACGAGGAAGATCCCCTTCTAATTATCCATCAGGAATCCTTGAATATGATGAGTTGTCAAACGTTGTAACAAAGAATGATGATAAATTAAAGAAGAAGATACCCAAAATCACAGACCAAAGTATTATAATTGAAAACCCTTATAATCCCAAGTTGCACTCCAACGGTGTGATTAAAAACTTTGATCAAGAATTACGAATTAACAATTTTGAAATTTTATCCAACGAAAATATAGACTGGAGAAGTGGATACGGCAGAAACAAACACTCCTCTATAAAACGTAGTAATAAATTAAAAAACCCTCCATTGCTAATCTCTTCAAGGCCAACAACGTCAAATAGCCCATCTAAAAAATTAAAATTAGTTACTAGTGATTATAAGAATGACGATATTATCAAACCTCATTTAAAACAAACAAATGCAGAGTGCAATAAGGAAAGTGTCTTGAATAATTCTCAAGACATTATAGAGCTTGAACACTTGTTAATGGAGCAATTGCTAAAAGATGATTATCAGTTCAACCAAAAAAATTTGTTAAAATCAAAAGCCTTTGAAGATTTAAAAATTTGCAAATCCAAACAGAATGAATATAACTTGATAGATAGCTCCTTAAATGCTAGCCAAACAAATTTATTTTACAATAGAAGTTTTTCTCAAGAACTAATAGACCAAAATATTGAGTCTAAAGAAAACTTATTTGAAACAGCAGGGTTGCTTTCTTATCTAGAGGAGAAAAATTATAATCACAACATTAGCAGAAACAGTAAAAACCCTCTTAAAAGAGTTTCCAGTGAATCTTTTTTTTCACCTCTTATTCTTTTGCCCAATCAGCAATCAAACAAAAAACAGAAAACTCTTAGTAGTAATCCACAGATAGTAAGATTGATTCCTCACAATGAATTCAATGAATTTTTAAATTCTGAAAAAAGCGGCGAAGATCCTCAAGGAAGTGAATTAGACAACAACCAGGCTGTTTTGAATGATCAGGCACATATGTATGAATTATTAGATTTTTCTTCAGATAGATGCTTAAATAATATTAGTGACGATAACATAGTATTAGAAACAGCACTGAATATTCTAAAAAATCCAGCAAACCAAGAAAATGTAACTGATAATATTAAAAGTAGAAAGAGATATGAATTTGTGTCAAATAAGAAAACGTCCGCTTCTTCAGTAGATGACGACATAAAGAGGATTCCACGATGTTTGTTATCTAGAGATACTATAGATTATTTAAATGAATCCTCTTCTAATATCTTGAGCTCTAATTTGTTTTTGGATGAAGAGTTGTATGAAGAAGAAAAACTTACTCAAGGACAAGAGAAAGATACATCGAATGGCTCATTCTTGCTAGTATGATACCTCAGGTAAACTGGGTCTCTAGAAGAAAAATGAAAGGTGTTTTTTACAAGAAACAGGAGGCAAATACTCTGATAAAGTTAAAGTAGATGGGTGAATACCAACTTTGAATTTTGATAAAATCATTAAATGTTGAAAAATTATGTAATGGGTATATATAAAATCAGCAGTAAGCCATAATAATCTCTACTTTACACTCGGCCACTACTGTTTGTTGAAAAAGCATATTGTTAACTAAAGAAGATTCCAACAACCTCTTATTACTAACATAAATTATTAATTAGTATATATAAATGTTGTTTGTCAACTACTAAAAGAAATAAAATTTAATAGCTTCAAATTTATAACAATAAAGCGACAGCAGCAAAACCGGCAGCAGCAACTGGACCAACTAATTGAGCAGCAGCATTGGTGGAGTTAAGGGTAGCAAAAGTAGAAGTGGTAGCTTGAACTTGACCGTCAGTAATTTGAGAAACAGCTTCTAAAGTGGTAGAAGAAAGGGTGGTAGCAGTAGTAGCTTGAATTTGTCCATCAGTGATTTGAGAAACAGCTTCAACAGTGGAAGAAGTAACAGTGGTGGCAGTGGAAGCTTGAATTTGACCGTCAGTGATTTGGGAAACGGCTTGGTCAGCGACAGCAAAAGCAATTAAGGAAGAAACAGTTAAAGCGAATGTAGAAGATTTCATTATTTATATTGGTAAAGTTCTTTGTAATTTAAGGACTGGTTTTTTAACTTTTTATTTGTTAAAAATTTCTTAGTGCAAATTTAAAGTTTAAAGAAACATAAAAATTTTTATGAAGTAAACAAAAACTTTCCTCTTTATATAGTGGCACGAAAAAAAATATACACACTAATAATATATGTTTATTAGCTAAAATATGGAGAAATCTGTTGTAGGGGAAGTTGATATGATTTATGATTATGGTGTTGAACGCTGTCGGTAGTATACATTAGTTATATACATTA
>JAFNJT010000070.1:0-47935 GCA_019649525.1 Hanseniaspora lindneri
AATGTATATAACTAATGTATACTACCGACAGCGTTCAACACCATAATCATAAATCATATCAACTTCCCCTACAACAGGCAAAAATATTTTTAGAAGATATTTACGTGCTAATATTGAAATTTCTATTGAATGTTTATTTATGCAGTTTCAAGGCTCTAGATATGTAGTAGAACAAAGCTTAATTATTCAAATAATAAAAAAACAAAACGTACATATAAAAAACATATATGATAAGTAAATAATGCTATCAATACTCCAGTGCGCTTCATTCAGCAACAACACCTTTTTCTGTGTCTTCTTCTTCAGGCAAGAAATCTGGTTCCTGCTGTGTTTCAGTGCCTGCTAGAATTCCCAAATTTTCCAGATATGAGCCTCCTGACTCAGTAACAAGATTAGAGTCGCTATTTTCTTGCATCAAGTATTCAAGTTCCTCGTTTAGCTCGTCCTCATCAATGGCGTTTTGGTCATTGCCCATATTTAATATTTCATTGATTTCATCTGTTTGCTGCATCATGTCATCCAGTTCATCTTTCAAATCATAGATGGAGTCAACATTTAAAAGCTTACTGTTGGTTTTGTTAAATTTCTTGAACTGTTTCACCTGCTCCTGCATATTATTAACAATACTTAGGTTTGTTTTTATATTTAGGTTGTTTAGCTTCTGCTGCTGGATATTCATCAATGAGTTTTCATATTGCATCAGTTGGTTTGAAACTGTTTGTTTCTGCTTCAGCAAGTTCAATAGTTTTTTCTTCAAGTATGTGTTCTTAGTGTTCTGTTTATACTGCTTTGTGTTTATGTTCACCTGCTGTTCTATATTGTGCAACTTTAGAGATAGGTCCTTGATTGTTTTGTTTAGGGATTCTTCACTGCTATCAAAAATTTTATCGTCAAGATCAGCCACAGAAGTTCCGCTACGCTTATTCCCAAATAGTCTGTTCATTTTCCACTGGTATTTACCTATCAAAATATCTGATTGGTCATTGATTTATCACTTCCTATATCATAGATATCCAAACTCCCTATCTCAGAACAGCTCGTGCTTTTTACACTTGGCTTGCTGTTAACTCCGATACACGCGTGCTCTTTCCAAAACACGCTACCAGATTACGCCAGCTCTTTCTCAAAACATGCTACCAGATTACCCCTGCTCTTTCTCAAAACACGCTACCAGAATACGTGTTTGACTTTTAATAAAACAAGCTGTACAAGCACTACACGAGTTTCTGTTCGTTATCAAATAAAACAGTAAAGACCAAAAGGTGATGCATTGTCAAAAATAGCTTATGCAGATATGAAAATAAAGAAAAAAATGTTTCTATATGATTAAAAACGGAGCAAAAAAATAAAACTTCATATCCTCTTATCCAATACGTGAAGATGAAGTTTTACGCGAAGCCTTCATTTAGTTTTTAAACAATCAACATGTGACTTGCATCCGATACTTATCATATCAGACACATATAAACGCCTTTAAAAAGGTGCTATTCATTACAATCTAGAGCACTGTATATTTTATTTCTAACTCATCATTAATTAAAGAACATGTTTTTCCTGTGATATTTATATTTGCTTTTTGCCCAAAAAGAAAAAAGGCACCATGTGAATTTGGCTTCCAGGCATTAATTCCCCACAGAAAAATCGGCCTTTCTTGTTACCTTTGATGTTTTTGTAATTTTCACATGCTCTAAGTGTTTCCCCACCATCGCCAAAAAAAAAAATTTTCGAGAAAAAAAGACAAAAAAAGGTATTAGTGATGTGGTTTTTGTTAGTCGGGGATATCAATGTTGGTTGCCATATGAAAAAAAAAAAAATAAAAAAAGAAACAGAAATAATATTATTTATAAGGAGAGCATTAAAAATCTTGATATCTTGTTTTCTTCAAAAAATTCAAAAATTTATTAAAAAAGAGCTACATTATTATGATAATGTAGATAAATATATAAAAACCAGTTACATCGTGCATTATAAGAACCAAGCATGGATGAAGCTAGCATTATGGAGTCTCTTTCAGAGAACAACAAAGGCAACATTGTTGACCTAAGCGAGATACACAAAACAGATAAATACCCCAAAGAACAGAGCATACGAGCAACAACAAACTACATACACGCAAATGATGATGAAGACGACTCGTCTGTTATGATTACGTTTGACACCTATTCTATGTCGAATTTTGTGGTCTTTCTAACATTTGTTGCCTCTATTTCTGGATTCATGTTTGGTTATGATACTGGTTACATTTCCACAGCTTTGATTTCGATAAACAAAGACCTTTCCAATAAGGAGTTGACATACGGCGACAAAGAACTCATCACATCAGCCACATCTTTAGGTGCCTTAATTACTGCTATTTTCGCAGGTGTTTTTGCAGATATCTACGGGAGAAAAAACAGTATCATGTTTTCTAATCTCTTGTTTATAATAGGAGCTGCACTTCAGGTCTCTGCACACACCGTCTGGCAGATGATTATAGGTAGATTTATTATGGGTTTTGGAGTTGGTATTGGTTCTTTAATATCGCCATTGTTCATTTCAGAAATTGCTCCAAAAAATGTTAGAGGGAGACTAACTGTTATAAATTCTTTATGGCTAACCGGTGGTCAGTTGATTGCTTACGCAATTGGTGCTGGTCTTCATACTGTAAAAAACGGCTGGAGAATCATGGTGGGATTATCAATGATACCTGCAGTCATCCAACTATTTATGTTTGTTAAACTACCAGATACCCCAAGATACTACTGTATGACAAACAACCCAGATGCGGCAAAGAAAGTTTTGAAAAAATCCTATGTTAACGCTACAGACGAAATTATTGATGTCAAAATTAAAAATCTAATGGAGCTAAACAATTCTATTCATGGAAAGACCATTTGGCACAAAATTTTCAATACAATCAAGGAGTTACATTGCGTTCCTTCAAATTTCAGAGCTTTGATTATTGCTTGCGCTCTTCAAGGTATTCAACAGTTTACTGGTTGGAATGCGTTGATGTATTTCTCTGGTACAATCTTTGAATCTGTTGGTATCAAAAACTCCGCTACTGTTTCCATTATTATTGCCGGTACAAACTTCATTTTCACTACTGTTGCCTTTATGGTTATCGATAAAGTGGGAAGAAGATTAATTTTACTAATAGGCTTACCTTTGATGGCTGTTTTCTTAGTAATATGTGCTGTCAGTTTCCATTACATTGACTTGAAATTCGATGGAAACAATGTTATTGCAGGTAACGGTGGGTTCTCCGCCCCAGGAATTATAGTTATTTTGTCTATGATTGGATATGCAGCTTCCTATGCAGTTGGTATTGGTACAGTTCCATGGCAACAAAGTGAATTGTTCCCACAAAATGTCAGAGGGGTTGGTACTTCTTATTCAACAGCTGTTAATTGGGCAGGTTCTTTGGTCATTTCATCTTGTTTCTTGACCATGCTTAAAAGCATTACCCCATCTGGTACATTTGGTTTGTTCGCTGCTTTATCAGTTTTGTCCTTCTTTTTCGTATACGCTTGCTACCCAGAGTTGAGTGGCTTGGAATTAGAAGAAGTTCAGCTAGTTTTAACAGATGGATTCAAGATCAAACAATCTCAGGAATTGGCAAAGAAAAGAAAATCTGAGCATTTGAAACAGAAGAAGCTGTTGCAATTGATGGAATTCAACAACACTCAACTAGACCCTATGGATTCTAGTTTGTTAGAAGACGGAGATGAAACGAATAGCAAAAAATTGATAAACAAAAAGCATATCGAGTTAAGAACTGTGGACCAAGAATATAGATCTCAACAGGCAGAACTTGGCAATAATAATGTTGCTACAGGCACAGGTGAGAGTAGCGGTGAAAACGTCAATAACTTAGAATCAACTGACTACAGAGTTAGCACATTCCAAGGGGAAACTGTCTTATCAGATACTGAAGACGAATAATATATATAAACTGCGGATTGAGTTTGCTTGATTTTTGTATATTGCAAAGATTTGAAATATAATGACCTGTACCTTCTAACGAAACAAGCTTTTGAATGTTTTGTTTTACAAGCTTTTAATGCTATCTTGTAAAAGATTTTTGAAAAACATTTGTTTTTGCTTTAACCTGTTTTGGGGAATTGAACTTTTAGATCTTAAACTCATATATCATTTCTTTTTTTTCAAGTTCAAATTTAAAAATAGATACAATCAAGATTAAATAATACAAACACATTATAAGCAAAGTAAATAACTTGCCATCATATAATGTTTCTTCGAGAATTAGTAGTACAAGGCATTTAGCAACGTAAAATTTTGCTACCATATTACGGAGCTTAAAATAGTTGTCCAAGTCATGTGACCTACATGGTCTTTTCTTTTTTTTTTTTTCGGTAAAACAGAAGCATAGCACAGAAATGATGCAGGGAAGAATTCAAAATAATATTTTAAAGAAGAGGATATTTAAAGTATAAAGGGTAACTATCTCGTATCTATAAATAACCAAACAAAACTTATAGTGGAAGTTTAAAAAAAAAAAAAAAAGCAATAAAATGAGTATGTTAAGATCTATTTTTAATAACAAAGCAGGCATTACTATTTTTTCAAACAGAACTTTGAAGGCCAAATCCCCTCTTTACACCCTGTTACAAACAAAGTTTAATAATCCATCCAAAGATGAAGATCATATTCCAATAGACATTAATAATAATTTTCCTACTAAAGAAGAATGGAGTTATATTAGAAAAAATTGTAACAGATCCTTAAATGTGTATAATGGAGACGATATGTTTGGAATTTCAGACATAATAAAAAATGAAAGCGCATTAGAACCCCATCTTGGTGAAAAGCAAGAGGCACTGAAAAAAGACGGTGAAATTTACCATTGGGATGGGGAATTATGGGTAGACTGGGAAAACAAAAAGTACGGGGTTTATAAATTTACTCCAGAAGATAAAGCTTTTTAAAAGAAACATAGTTGATTAAATATGAAGTAGTAGTATATGAGAAAAACAAGGTGCTATTAGGTTATATAATGATTGCTTTAAAATGCCCTAGCTTCTATTCTAGAAATTGATTCTTTTGATAACGTAATTTTGAGCTAGGATCTGGAAATTCAAAACGATCAACTGTTCAATCCATTCTCTAACCCATTTGCTTGGATCTATATCTTTTTCTTCAAACGATTTGTAGTTTAGAACCCACTGAATCCACTTATCAGGAATTGACTGTGATTTTTGGATGATTTGGATTTTATTTGTGATATCCTTCAATACAAAGACTAAAGAGAAATTGCCTTCTTTGGAAGGATCCACAACAGATTCCAAGTCTTCCAAATCGCTTGAGTCTTGCACTGGGACAGTTACACCAACTACTGATATAAATATCTTACTCTCAGAATCAGAATCCTCTTCAGTATCTTCTTTATATCTTTTGATAGTGTCTTCGATGTTTGCTAGACACAGTTTTTCGGCATCTGTCACTTTGCCCTCAAAAAAAGTTTGAGATTCTGGAAGTTCTCCAAGCACCTCTTTGATAGCAACATTCACGCCATCCTGAACTTGGTCTGATAATATTTTGTGAAATGTTTCTTTGCAGAGCTTGTCAAATTTCCAGTTTGGAATGTCGTGCTGCAAAAATATCTTCAAGTTTTCTTCTTCTTCTTCACCATCGAAATCTGGCACATGCTCTTCAATTTGAGTGATGGTTTGCGTTAGCAGATCCTTGAATCCCTTTTGTAAATTTTCCAATTCCGGTTTTTGAATGGAATGTAGATTTTTCTGTAACGTGTTTTTTGTTTGCGATATCAAATTGTCAACGTTTCCTAGCTTGGAAGTTGCCGCATTTGAAAACCAAGAAGTAAATGATGAAATTGGGTCCGCTTCCTTGACTTCATCTTCCTCTTCTTCACTTTCCTCCTCCTCTTCACTGTCATCTTCTTCGTCTTCCTCCTCTACATTATCACCGTTATCTTCCTTATCAGAATCTTTTTCTATAATTTCCTTGCCTTTCACATTTAGTTCATTATCTGGTGTTTCAATAAATTCAACCGACTCTTTTTCAATAACTGAAGTACTTGGCTCTGGCTTAGCTAAATCTTCATTTTTTTTGCTGTGTTCTTCTAATTCGTTCAAAAAATCCAACACATTGTTATCTTTCTTTATGCCTGATGCTTTTTTCTTATTCAATGAAGGCTTGTTGGCAGATTTTGTAGATTTTTGTGGCAAAGAATCCAAAAAGTCTAGCACATCCTTTTCTTGGTTACTCATGATACAATATAGTAGGGTGTTGGATAAATTTTGATATATATTCTGTTGGTTATTTTTGTTTCTGCCACTATAAGATAAATAATCTATTATCAATTGTTGTTTGAAGATACGGTTATAAAAAAATCAAAACATCAAAAACAAAAAAAAAAATTTTTTTTTTTTTTTTGCGGGGAGTGCACGTGACACAATTGCTTTTTTTTTTTTTTGTAATTTTCATCATATGATGAAAACCCAACATATGAACAATTTCCTAATACGGACATGATATATGTTCATAAATAAAGAAAAAACTAATCTTTTTTATTAGCAGCAAATTTAACTTTAGGTACTAGAGTTGTTTAACGATGATAATGAATACTAATAACAGAAAACCGTGCTAAATACCAATACATTTCAGAGATGCCATCTAAAAACAGTATCAACAGACCAAAACAATTGGCAAATAATGCTAAAAAACAAAGAAAAGCTCATAAAAAAACCATTTTCAGAAATGAATACGGATTGAACTCAAAGAATACTGCCACTAGAGGAGCTAGAGCCAGAAAGGATTACTCTACCCAATTGGAAATATACAAAAACGAATATCAACCTTTAGAAGTTCACCATGGTAAGTTAACAAATCTTTTGAGTAGCAAATCTTTATCAAAAAAGAGATCACAAAAGTTTGATAGAAATTTAAAATACGTCCAAAAGAGAAAACTATTGAAGGAACATATGCAACAAGAAAAGGAAAATGGAAATCCAAATGCTGATATATACTCCACAGATATCAGTGTTTTGCCATCTACCAAAGTCAAGGATGTTGCTTTGAAACCAATTGAAGTTGTTAAAAGTTATATTAATGAGGTCATTGCCAAAGGGCAACTTCAATCTTACGATACCGGATTTATTGGATCTCAAGGAACCTCATTAGGTAGAGCAACTTTTTAAGCTGAAATGTACCAAATAAAAAAAAATAATAAAAAAAGAAAAAAAAGAAATAAATAAATTTGTTATATAAAACTCAAAAAGTACACAGGTTAGATCTATTCTTTATTCGGTTAATAAGCCTCTCTTTTTTAAATTAGCGTTCACCTTCTGTTTCAAAACATCGATAACGTGCTTCTGATCTTCAGCATTAAAGATCGCAGTACCTGCGACTATCACATTAGCACCTGCATCTGCAGCGGCATCAATTGTCTTTAAACCCAATCCACCGTCAACCTGTAAGTTCAACTGCTGAAACTTGTTTCTGATATACTCAACTTTTGGCATCATTTCTGGCATAAAAGATTGACCACCAAATCCTGGCTCAACAGTCATAACCAAAACCATATCCACAATTTCACCTAAAGAATCTACAACATTTGCTGGTGTGTTTGGTTTCAAAGCAACTCCAACTTTCATTCCATGTTTTTTGATCAAATCGATCAAAGCCAATGGATCCTTGGTTGATTCATAATGAAAAGTGAACTGGTCAACTTGAATCTTGCCTAATTCTTCAACCCATTGCTCCGGATTTGAAACCATCATGTGACAATCAAAAAACACTCCTGACCCCTTTGGAGACAGTTTTCTTAGTGATTGTATAACTGGAAAACCGAGGGAGATGTTTGGAACAAAATGTCCATCCATAACATCCAAGTGCAACCAGTCAGCGCCGCAGGCATGTGCGTGCTGACACTGGGAGCCTAGCTTAGTAAAATCGCAGGCTAAAATAGAAGGAGCAATGTGAGCTTTAACCATTTTTAAGAACAAAAATTTGGGTTGAAATTGGGTATTTGTATTTGCTGTTGGTTTGTTTTAATTTATTTCCTAATTGATTTTTTTTCTCGTTTTTTTGCAAAAATTAGGTAAAGAAACTGGTGCAAACAGTAGTCCTACGGCCACGAAAATAGACTGTGTTTTAGCGGGCAAGAGTTCTCCGAATGCAAGTCAAGGCTCGAATAACGCAGTTTGAAGAAAACGGCTCAGAAAGAATAAGAAAAAAGTTTCACGAGAAAAAAAGTGATGAAAAAGTATCGAATTGCGAAGTTCACGGTAACGGGAAAACGGGAAACCTCAGTTTGAAAGCGCTCAAAAATGACGCGTAAAAACATTCAAAATTGTGTTTAAAAATAATCAAAACTGTAGTTTCAAAATAATCAAAATTGTGTTTAAAAATAATCAAAATTGCATTTTAAAATCTAGACAAGGACCGTCACAACAAACCAGACAAAAAACGTAGCAAAATGAACTAAAACATCAGCCAAAGCCTACGAAAATGTCAGTTATTCTATGCAGTGACTCACCACTTGAATATATAAAATAATGCTCGCATCGGAGTTCATAAAAAGAGAAACGTTCATTGGAACTACATCAAAACATTATTCAACTCTCTCTGCGTTCTGAATCGCAAGGTAGCGGTGTTCCAGAACGTGCCATAAGACCACGTTAAATCTCTAGCGCCTTGTTGAAAACCGGTGTACTTGTTGAATTGCTCAGCCATATTGCCCTCATTAGAAACGTGCTGTCTTACTTGATCCAAGAACGAGTCAGCGTAAATCATCATGTTGTTTAGTGTTTGAATGTACAGCGGAGTGCCATATGGGATGATCAAATTATATTCAATGTTGCCATCATAGAGATTGGAAGGCAAGATGAAGAATGTTGACCAAAAAGTTTGAGCCCAGTTGACAGGAGATACACAAAGAACAAGATCCATTTTGGCCTTCAAATGCAAATTCACATAACCGTAAATCAACTGGGCACCAGTTGAAGTGGCCAAAAACCAAGGATTTCCTTCGCTTTCTCCGTTCCCGTTGTAGATATCCTCAGGATACCGACCCAAAGACACACCCAATTCAGGCGATTTTAGGTTGTGATTTATAGGATATAGAACGCTCATTTGTTTGCACAACTCGTGCAAGCTGTTCAATACTAGCGAATGGTTGTAGTTGAAGGGAACGGTAGAGACAATTTCGTCACTTATCGGATCATGAGTGAGGACAGTAGCGATCAAAGTAGCAATATCTAGGCCAGATCTTTTGAACTTGTACTGAGGATTTTCGATAATGTAGTTGGTAAAACCGTCCTGGAATCCTGCTTTATGGGTAATGAAATATAGCAACGAATCATACGTGCTGGTTAGTTGACTGAGAAAAGAAGTGTAAGAAGATCCGTCAGGAGAGTCCCACTGTTTCTTTTCCAAAAAATCTATGCCAAATTTGAGAGCATTTAGCTGAACCAAGGAAGTGAAAAAGTGTTTGCCGTTTAACTCCTCCCAAAGATCAAAGGAGTCCATGTTCCAATTCTGAACTACAAATTTCAAGTCGTAATACAAAACCTTTTCATAAAAGTCCTTTTCACTAGCAAAAACCAAGGAGGTCCGGTTCAATAGAACAGGCTCTAGGCACTCAAAAATGTGTTCAAATGAGTAGTCCAAGGCATCAATCATTTTAAGGAAACGCAAGAAAGTTGTTGCCCTCAAGGCAGGCCCATCGTTCTGTGGTCTTCCCCATGATCCTTGGTAGGAATGGCCATTAACTTCCCATTTTGGCTCTCCAAACCCTCTCAAATCATCGTTCAAAAAGCCTCCTGATAGGTTTTCTGTCCGCTGTGCTGTGAAGGTTCTGTTCATGTACTTGAGAACTGTACCAAATAGAGTCATATCATTTCTGCAAGCTTTAGCTGCACCAGACAGATATGCTGCGTCTTCGTTTTCAAGATCAACTACAAGGGCATTCACAATGGTGTTCATTGTGATTGCTGTATCCCTGGTCCAGTCGTACAAATAATTTGGATCCTGGGCTGAAGGAGATGCAAATACAATTCCCTCAATCATTCCACGGCTTAAATACGACTGTGTGTTGCTATTTAGGTTGTTGTCAGCGATGTTGGCCTTCATACTCTGCAAGGAAATGTCAAGCTGCTGTTGAATCCATTTTTCGAAATCGTTTCTGTCAATAGAATTGGAGTGTATTTTGGTTTTTAGGCCCAAATTTCTGGCAAACTGGTTTGCAATCTCTTTGTTAAAGTTTTTACTATTGAATGAGTACAAAGGATTAACAACCTTTGGCATTGAGTGGAAGTTTTCCATTATTATCTCCACCACAACAGAACCTTCATCGTCTATTTTGTTTTGGTTCTGCCAGCGACTAAAAAAAAAGGGACTCAAGGACGAACTTGAGAACATATTTGTTGCTCCCCAAATGGAAGGAGGAGAACCAATACCATAGTTACTGTTTGGGAAAAAAAGGGATGCGAAAATTAGCATATTAACAACCGTTATGCCAGCCAACAGGATCACTTTCTTTGTGGCGAAAGAAGCCGGAGAATATAAAGAGTATTTTTCTTTTAAAGCACTCGTCATTTCCAATGGTAGTGATGAGGATGGTTTTGGCTACAGATTACTTGCAGTTATCTCTTAGTCAAAGGAGTCTTGAATTCCCAACAAACAGAACCAACTCAGAATAGTGTTGCTTTAAAAATCAAAAAAATAAATTTACTGCTTTACAATGCCCCTAAAAAATCATTTGTTGTTTGTGTTAGGGCTTGTTCTTTGTATATATTGTCATTCAATGACGCTATTTTAGGACAGTAGACTGACTTTTGTGATTTGTATCATGCATTGGCCGTTTTTAAGCATAGAATTTAATCATATTTTGTGTGAAACGAAAAAAAAAAAAAAATTAAAAAAATATATAAAAATCGTGCTGAAATTAGTACAAATGATGATTGTTGTGTTGTTAAAAAAGAATGCAAAAGAAATTAAATCATCATCTTTGTTATCCAAATCACTGACTACAATGCAAACAGAAACTAGAGTTTTTTAAGGAACAACCAGCAGCTGAAAAAATTACGTCACGGGACAATGCCAAAATGAAAACCAGCTCCATCGGGTATAATTCACTCGAGTATATATCTACTATTTACAGAGCAGTCAAAGAAAACGGCTGCTTGGCTCAAGTTCCTCATTCATCTGCGCAGGATTGATATTTCCTATTTCATTCACAACCCTGACATTATGTTCATCCTCGTCATCGGATAGATCGAGTGGAGCGTTATTTCCGCCGCCGCAGCAGGAAGAAGGTTTCTTTATCTCCGTAACAGAATCTACGTCCGTGGTAGATCTGCTAAAATTATGGTCACCACAGGTACAGACACCTCTATTGGCTGTTTTGCAATCCAGAATAGTTTTCAATCGCCTTTCGCGCAATATCACAATCTTGATTCTGTTGAAGAAGACCTCAAACAGCGATAATCCCAGCACAACAGCAAAAATATAAGTCACTATGAAGCTCATAGCTACAAGCATCAGCATGTAGCCTAGCAAAGTGGACCAGAAAACCAGCAAAAGCCTCACTGCATCCTTAATGAAATCGTACCCGCTTGGAAGAAAAATTTCACCAAGATAAGATCTCCCTCTTTTTTCTCTCAAAAGTTTCTCTTCTTCAGATATGTTGTTGCTGTTTTCAGTTGATGATTTTGCCCATTTCAGCTCCAGGTACCAAAGACTGAACCCTGTAGCCTTGTACACAAACGTCACAACGATCACGAGCAGAAATATCCCAAACAACTTCCCCCGAGTGTCGGCTTTCAGTTTGTGGAAAAGCACGGGATAGTTTTTCCAGCTGGAAGTCATATAGTAGTTCATAGACATGCTAGAGGCGGTGGCCGAAGAACTGGTAGATCCGGTCATACCAGTCATGCTTGCCATTTTCATCGCTGGCGAACTCATTGCTCTTTATTTGTGTTCTTGTTTGTTTTCTTTCGTGTTTATTTGCGTTCTTGTTTATTTGCTTTGCAACCACGCTTTGTATCAAGGATTTCAATACACCGCCTATTTTTTCAGTTGGCCAGATTTCTTTCAGAGGGCTTGAAAGATTGTTTTTGCTTGGGCTGTGTATCCTGCTTTCTTTTGAAAGTCAAAAAGTCAAATATTTATCTTTTCTGTGGCGTTTATATATTAGTTGAGAGTAATTTTATCCGCCTAATTGTTCTCGTTTGTACATTCTCAGCTCAAATAAGCGGTGAAAAGCAGTGAAGTTTTTGGTGCAAAATGAGGTTTTTATTTTCAGCCACGCGCTAAATAAATGTGCGCGCTTTCACGTGAGCACTTTTCGTAAGTGCTCATTTTTGGCTCTCGGAGTTAACGGAAAGGGCTGTTATTAAGTGAAGATAGAAGCATAAATGTAAGTGAAATTCCGCACACATTCTCAACAGAGTTGCTTTGTTTTTGTTTCCTTAATGCCGAGGAATCATGCGCAGTTAGTTTTTGCTGCGAAAAACCATAGAATTTGGCGGATACTCGAGTGCATGTGACCTGCACCAGGAACGTGACACACCTGCCAGCTGATAAATCTGCAGTGAGCTTTGCATGAAGTTCCTGACAAAGCGATGCTATTGATTCGTGTTTGTAAGCCATTCTATTGATTCCTGTTTGCGGAGCTTTGCAGTTTAATATGCAGCCGCAGAACTGTTTCCTCAGACTCCAATTTCCTGTTGTTTTCCACGATTAAATCGCTCAGAAGGGACACTCTGAAGTTATCTGGTATAGCGTCTAAAACCCTGTGGAAACTTAGTATCTTATTTTGCTTGTAGAAAACATTTAAAAATCTGAGAAATATAATTTCATGGTCCACGTAGTTTTCAAGAACTTTAAAAAGAAGCAAGTCTGCTTCATCAGCATCAAGGTTTTCAAAAAAAGACAGGATATTCCTAAAATCATTGTAGTTCAAGTAAATCTCAACTTGCTCTTTGTGGGGAAGAATCTCGCATACATTAAAAAGAACATACAGCAATTTATTCTCTGAAAACTTGGAGACAAACATTTTCTGAACAAGACTCTTGTATTCTGCACCGTTTTCTACCAAAGTCAAAGCTTCTATGAATGATATCCATTTATGTTTCATGTTGCTTAAATCCGATGCATCTTGAAGCAATCCAGAGCAAAAATCCTCGATACTGCTTTTGTTTTTAAAGTCCATATCTTTACTGAAATCATTAACGGAATCATCAAGTTTATGCATGAAAGTTTTGTTTTTCATAAGCATATTTTCAATTTCTAAAAGATAAAAATCACATGTCAAAGAAATAGTGTTTGAATTCATCGCCTTGCTTGAATTTTTAATTGTACTCTCTAAAACTTGAAATTTAACCCCACTGTTTGTTAAAGCACTGACAAAGTCCTTTAACTCCGCCGGATCTTTGATATTTTCAGTAACATAGGTTTTTATTTGCTTTAGAAACTTTTCATCTGCTTTCTCGCTGTTATTGATTAATTTTATTAGAATTTCTAAAAAGTAGGATTTTTCCAGCTTTGTTTTCAAAATTTTGAAATTGGTGCTAACTACATTTTCAAGTTTCTCATATCTTTCAGTCTCACAAAGCAGGTTTAAAAGCTTTTCAAAGCTGGATTTTCTTTCATAAAGAAACATCAATAGTTCAGTTTTCTTTTCACTTTTATCCTGTCCTTCAATATGCTGTATTGTTCTATCACCAAAGTTCTCAAAATCCACAAAATTCAAAACCTCAGCCGTAGAAAGCTCCCCTGAATCAGCCAAAACAAAGTCTATGTACTTTAGTGTTGCAGTCAATTTCAGGTTATAAATGTCAGATACCGTGCTGTTGAGTTTTTCATCCGTTAGTGACAAAAGAATAGCGGAAATGAAAGATAGCTTATTTTTAATTTTGTTTTCCAGTTTCAAAATCTTAAGTTTTTCTATTATTTTTATTAGTCCCCCGTTGATCCAGATGTCTCCATAAACTTTCCAGTTCAGTAAATAAAACAACAGCTTTGGATCCACAGCTGAGTTTTTGCTTCTGGAAAATTCCAGCCATAGCTCAAAGCATTTTTCATCAAGAAATTCATCGTGAAATAATTTCATTAGCAATTTGTAATACTTAGTATACTGTAGCTGTATAATGTCAAATTCTGATATGTTTTCATGGTTTAATGTCTCAAGTATTTCATCACAGGATGACAAAGTGCCAGTCTGGAAACTGGTCAATCTTGATGCAATTGGAGGATCCAACACATACCACAGTGAGTTTCGATCATCTATTTCAAAGTTCATCAACTTCCTGCTTTTTAATAGTGTGTTTTTCTGTATAAACAGTTTTTCTTGTTCCAACTGTACATCAATTGCCATCTTGTTTCCGTTTTCGTCTTGAACTAAAGGTTGCATTGTATACTTTTCCTTTATGATTTCTAATAGTTTAGCTCCCCTCTCAGAAGATGCAAGTGTATTCCAATCGAGCGATAGATAATTATCAAGTTCATAAACATTTTTCAAAAAGTCACCATTGTTGTCTGTTGCATCGCTCAGTATTTCAGCACTTCCATGTTGCCAGTCAAGAATGAATCTGTATAACTTAAAATTTTCAACAGTTGCACTGCTACTGTTCAACTCTAATTCTGTAACAGTATTTCCTTGGAAATCTATGTTCACAAATTTAGGTTCGCAATTTGGTTGGTGCTTTGAATACAAGAATCCTATGTCACTCACACTACCTAAAAAATGCACACCATCCATGGATGCTACATCGTTCTGGCTGCTGAATATAAGTTTTTGGCTATATGAATTATCCTTTAGAGTATTAAAATCAAACAGAATATATTGAGATTCTGAATTAACAGCAACAAATAACAACTCATTTTCGTTTTTCAATACAGGTTTACTAAAATTGTGAATATTGTGCAGCAATATGGTTTTTCGAAGCTTTAAAACACCATTTTTTCTACTAAAAGTACAGATATTTAAATCGCCATCATTAGTTAAAAATAAAAATCTGCTCGAATCAATTGTCTCAATTTGCTTAACATTTTGAAGATCAGATTTGTTATTGTATATCACATCAGGAAGTTGAAATGTTTTCAAAGTTCCATTCGAATACAACACAAGTAAAGTATCAATATCTTCCAAAATTCTCATGTCTGTAAATTTAACATCTTTGTCTAAACCACTTTGAAACTCATTAAGCTCCGGTTCATCGTGTTTAAAGAGCAACACAAATTGCTCAGCATCACGAATATAATGAAATATCTCATTACCATCAGTCCGACTTTCTGCTAAAAACAGATGAGAGCTTTTATAGACTGTTGCAAATTTAAAATCATATTCCTGTGGAAGATGTTCAATAAGAGGCAAACTAAAATCATTTTCAAAAAGTGCATTTCTAAACCGATCAAATAGATCTAGTGACATTATTTATAAAGGTATGTGGTGAATTCTTTAGTAAACTAACCCAGCTTGTAAATAAACAATAATTTAGTTTAAGTACCAACAGAACCCACAATAACAAGTTGTCTCACTGTTTGCACCAAAAAAATTGATTTTAAATTAAATTTATCAGCCAATAAAAGCAAATCTAAAACGTATATTATTTTTGATTGGTATTGACGCTGTTGTTTTACTTGCTGTTTTAATAATTTAATAAGTGACTGCTAACTTGGACTTCTACATCGCTACAGTTTTAAAATTCTCAATTGGCACGTGCAACCCAGCTTTTCAAAAAATTGTCGGATTTAAATTTCATAGTTTATACAATTTCAGTTAACAATTTAGCTTTGTTTTAATATCTATATAACTAATCTAAACCTACTTCATTAAAGTCAGCAAAAGTTTCAAACCTTTATTATCATCGTCTGCATCGACCTTATTTAAATTCTTTTTGACTTTTTTCAAATCCTTAAAGAATTCATTTTCAGGGTCTTCTTTGCTGAATAATTCATAGATAGAGACAATAATGAAGGAAGAATTCTTGTTGTTGCACCAATCAGCCAAATTCTTTTTGGTGATAACTTCAGAATATAGTTTTTGAGCAAATGCTAAACCTAAATACTCGCTCGTTTTGCTTAGTGACACCAATTTCTTGTTTTGTCTATCCCATTTACCATTTTGAATCAATGATCTAATGAATCTTTGAGAGAATGGGAAAGCATTCAAAGGATGTAAGTCATCATTGGCTACATCCCCTTTATAAAAGTCCAAGGTTTTCTGAACACAATCTTTATACAAGGATAAAGACTTGTCATCTAGCATTTCAAATATTTCATCATTTATAATCAACTCAGAAAAAAACTGTGAACCTAAGTTTGAATTCAAAGCGGTTTTTATGTGGTCTAGGTAGTTTGTTAACATCACTGGAATCAACTTTTTAAGCAACTCGTTTTTCCTATTCAAAAATGGTTTTTTGGAGGTGTTCTTGGACCATTCAATGTTTTGTTCAAACTGTTTGACTAGAAGAGGATTGAAATAGGAACCGTTGTCATAGTTTGTCACCAAGTACAAAAATGGTCTTCTAGCATATTTCTCAACAACAAAATGGTGCAAATTGTCAGCAACAATTCCGCTGATCAACTTACCCATTAAAACAGTATCATCCACAGTCATTAATAAGTTTGAAAATACCATGTTACCATACTCGTTTTTAATCAAATTCAATAAATGGTCTTTCAAGTGCTTCAAAATATTTTTTCTTTGCTTAGCACTGCTATGTGATATTATAAAGTTGGCAACATAAGATCCTTCAGGAGTGTGAATCAATTCTGCAAAAGGTTCAGATAATAATTCTACAAAATCACTAAATTCTTCGTTTTCAAGATTAATTATTTTAGTGTATTCTTTCATGACTGCATGTAAAAGCTGGAAACCAGTGGATCCCTTTTCAACAGAAGCAGTGATGGTCTGGGATAGATTTCTTTGTATATTTCTTCTCTTGTCAACATTGTCAGCGCAGACATCTTCAATAGTCAAGTCCTTGTTTTCAGCGGCAAAGACTGCATATTCAGATCCCCAAAATTCTTGCAACATTTGGTTTCTTTGTTTTTGATTGGCATACAAGACAAATAAATCTTCAACGACATATGCACCTTCTCTGTGTCTCATTAGCTTTCTCAAATTTCCGTGTAGTTCATCAATAATCAGCTGTCTAGAATCTTTGCTTCCATAATGTAACAATTTTACCAAAAGATATTTACCGTAGGAGGACTTGGCCAAGTCCGCAAATTTTCCTTTCAAAGCTTCAACAATCTGGTCTCTCTTTTTGACGTCTGAATATTTAACTAATGACTGAACAACTCTAGAAGCATCGTGCTTCAAAACTAAATCAGCAATAGAATTAGAAGACAACTCCCATATTTCATCACACAACTTGGTTCTATCTTTTTTAGTGGTATCCTTAGCTCTCAACTTTTCCCAAAGCTTTTTGATGGACTCAATTTCATAACCACCAGATCTTTTCAGCTTTCTTTCTTTTAGTAATCTTTTCTGTTCTGAGTGAGCAGCAGAGGAAGCGGATTGACCTGCTGAAGTTGTGGTGTCTGATTTAACAGTTTCATCCAATTCATCATCATCTAATTCATCGTGCTCATCCACCTGGTCCAACTCATCGGATGAACTATTGTCCAAATCGTCGTTTTCAGAGGAAGATAAACTGATATCACTTCCATCTGAATTTTCAGAGGCAGAATCAGATTCAGATGCTTCTGCTAGATTTTTGTTTTTCTTAACAATTCTCTGCTTTTTTGTTATTTTCTGATCTTTAGCAGAAACAGAACGCTTAACACCGGCCATTATTTGATAGTATATGTAAAATCTTGGTTGACTAAAATAGCTGGTTTTTTAATTAAAACAATTTCATAACATAACTATGCTTGCTTTTGCATTAACTTATATTTCAGATCTTAAATTTTACATTAAAATGAAAAGTTGAAAAGTTTAAAAAAACGAAAAAGGCAAAAAAATATTGAAATATCGAATGTCCTAAAAAGGAAACCATAATTTTTTTTTTTTAATTGTAGATCACGTGAATTGCATTGAAAAAAAGAAATGTTGTTTATAATTTTATTTTTAAAAAGAATTTTACAAGCTTTAATAAGCATAATCACAACTATATAACTGTACAAACCTTATTCCTGTCTTGTAATGCTGAATATTTTTGTTGCAAAGGTAAGGTACGATGTATGTGACTTTATTTCAGATTCAATTTTGCAAACATTTGACCATTTATAGTTTTCATCACCCTCTCTTACTCTCATACCTTTACCAAAAGGATTGAACTTCTCGTCAAGTGGGACGGTATTTGTTTTTAATCTTTTCAAGTCATGACCTTCATCATCTAGCTTTTCATTGGTTTCTAGCTCTTTCTTGGCTTTTTTATATTCTCTGTACTTTATAGCACCCAAATTTCTTCTTGTTTTCTGGTCGCACAGAACTCTAATTGCATCGTCAATGGTCTTCACCATTCTTTTTCTGCCTTCAAAGTTTTTACCCTGAATTTCCACCATTTCAATGCTTCCCCAGCCATTTTCCTCTAAAGCTTCAATAGTTTTATCTACTTGTTCAAAACAAGGAGAGAAACAACAAACTCTGACTTGTTTGGACTGGTTCATGACACGTGGATTATTCAGATTTGGAATGGCTTCCCATGGAGCAGGTAAATCCAAAAAAACACAATCAGCATTGATATTTTCAACCTGATCAATCAAAAATCCATCCTTGCAAACGTCTCTATGGTTGATGATAATATTTGCTGCATTTTTATCAGTGGTTTTTCCATCCAGGTAATCTTGGTACAGCAGCCCATGCTGTTGAAATTCTAACTCAGCTTGTTGTTTTCTCACCTCGTGAAACTCATAGGTAAAAAGTTTCCCACAAGTTCTGCTAAACTGATGTGATAAAGAACCAGAACCAGTACCGGCTTCGATAACATTAGAAAGCGATGTGATTTGCAGTCTTTCAGTAATATATGATGAATCAAAGGTATAAACAATCTGAGTTCTGTGAGGAAGAGACAATGTCCAAAGCTCTGGTGTTGGTTTCAACACATGGATAAATCCAAACTTTTTTTCTTCTTCATCATCTTCTTCTTCGTTTTCATCTTCTTTATTGCCCTTGTTCTTTTTTATATGTTTTTTACCTCTGTTAACCTGGTTACTGTTCAAGAATTTTCCAATCTGCGAACCATACTTCTTTCCGATTATCTCAGTGTGCAAAAAAGTTCCATATTTGGTATTAAGTCTTCCGGTTTCGTGCAAAACTACAGGTCTGATATTTGTTTTAGAAATGTAGATCAATACCAAATCGTTTTCTTTAACAATGTTTTCCACATCAGTGTGAACAAATGCTCCTTGATTTGGATGTTCCTGCTTGGAAATTTTAATTTCTGGTTCAGGAGTTGTCGATTCTTCAACCAAAAAATCACCTTCTTTACTCATTATTTTTAATATTTAATTGGCTGCTAGGTTCTATATATGTTTTTATTTTTTCAAACACGTTTAACAACGTAATCCAAATTTTAGAGATGGTTTTAAAATAATTTTCAGTACTGTTTACGGAGCTATCTATTGAGAAGAAAAAAATTAAAAAAAAAAAAAAAAGCAATTTTTCACGTGACAAACAGCCCATGAACGGCTGACAATTGCAAATTTAATTTGTTCACCTAGTCTCTGCACTAAATGTAGTATCTGTTACACAAAAATGTTAGTGCCAAACTTCATTCTTGCCTTGCTTAAATTAATAAACAGTATATAAACAACATAAACTTTTTAACAACATTATTCTGTTTTTATTTTTTGACTATTGAATTATCTTCATTAAGTGCTTGGCCTTCTTTAAAAAAAAATGAAAATAATATAGCAACAACCGCGCTTCATAAAAAGACAAAAATGGCAGTAGGTGTTTCAAAAAGAGCAACAACTTATGATACATGCACATTGACGGATTTAGATCCATTAATAAATAACGGAAATGATATTCCAAGTTTTTTACTAGAGAAGGTTTCTACAGAGTTTTTGAGTGATTGTGAAAAGTTGCGAGAGCTTGTGTACAAACATTTCTGCGATGAAAAAGATATGGAATTTATTTCAGACTTGAAAGACAGTGGACGCACTCAAGAGGCAATAATGAAAAGATGGAAGTCACAATTTGAAAAAATTTATGAAAATAATTTTCCTGGAAAAATTAAAGATTTACTTGAAAATCTGATTAATTTTGATGATTATCAACTCGGAATTTTATTAAACATTATAAGCAGAAATTTTTTATTTTGCTATATCGTGTTTGATGTTTTAGGGATTGAAAGTTTTATAGACAACCTTGTAGGGCAAAAATTAATTTTAAAATATGGCAGTAGTGAGCAAATTAAAAAATATGTTTTGAATAAAAAGCAAAAGTACCAAATTGTGTTTGGAACAAACGAAAAATCATGTCAAAATAGCGATTTTCTTAATGCTAGGTGCAGCGTGAAAGCAAAAGGAGGAGAAAATAGTATTGTGTTAAAAGGGCATAAATGGATGGTACCCCAGTATATCTACGCCCAAGAAGTCAAAAAATGTTATATTTTTTTAGTCCTAAATGAAGATATAAAAACTTTAAATAAACATGAAAAGGTTTCTTTGCGCAACCAGTTTTCTTTTATTTTGTTCGACGCAGACCAGAACTTTGAAATGGCTATTCAAAAAATACAGATACACAGCGAAAGATTTGTGTCCTACTATGAAATGAAATTTAATTCTGTCGCTCTTCCCTATAACATGAACCAATTGTTGTTGGGAAGTGATGGCAAAGGAATATCAATTATAACTTATAAAATCAATATGACGCAGTTATTTTACAGCATCGCACTTACAGCAAATACCCAAAATACCTTGAACCATATTATGCACAGAGCTAATAGTGATCTTGAAGTCATGTTACAGCCACCAAAATTTACAAAAGTTTTAAAGACTGATTCTTTTAAAGAAGAACTCAGCAAAAACTATTCTGAACTAAAGATATTGATAACATACAGTTTCATGATGCTTTTTGAGATCAAAAAGACAGAACAAGAAAATGGGAGCTTGCATTTTGCCGTCAGTAAGCTCATGATTCCTGAGAAATGTGAACACATTATAAACTGGGCTTTTACCATTATGGAGACTAAGATTTTTTTGCAAGAGAACGATAAACTTCTGTATTTGAAGGCTGTAATATATTGGTTTCAAACTGTAGAGCAAAGCAATCACTATTTAAAACACCATATAGGAAAAACAAGAATTTCGTGGTTTTTAAGAGTTCAAAGAGGCTTAAAGTCTATCAAAAAAGGTGATACTATTTTTGCAAAAAATGAAAAAGAGAACAACTTCTTATCTGAAAGCAATAAAGTTCCAAGCAATGGAGACTTGCTCTATAATTTTGACACCAGCACCAGTTTTTTTAATCTGTTTTCAAAACCTTCTAATAGAAACAGCAGCATTCTTCTTAAAGATGGCACTGAAAACACTAGAAGACCACTTACACCGTGAAATCTTATTTTTCAAACAGCAATGGGATAAGAACCTATGGCGAACCAATTAAAATCACTTAAACAAAGCATTCTGAAAAGAGTCAAAACAAAAAAAACTAGAGAAAATAATCGGATTGTCACTTATATTATAATTTTATTAATATATATATAAGCTAGGTGAAGAAGAAAAAAAATAAAAATAGTAATATCCTGTGAAAAAATAAGGTTTAAAAAAAAAAGAAAAGAAAAGAAAAAATATTATCATTCAAATTGTAAAAAGAAATCACAAAATACTATCAATTAACTCAAACCTTTTTTAGCATAATGGTCTTTTTGATGTTCAACAAATCTTAAATCTATTCTATTTTTCTTTTCAACAATACTACTGGCTAATCCCCAGTCCACTCTTATCATGTTTTTTATAGGTTTATCTTCTTTATCAATATCAACTTCACCAATAAATACAACATTTTCTCCTCTTATCAAATAACATCCAACCTGTCTTTCAGCATAGAATTCATAATTTTTAATTTCATTATTAAACTTGCTTGCTGAAAGATTTAAGTTAGGTCTGTAAAACTCCAAATTTTCCAAATCATCTCTAACCAAATATATTCTTTCACTCACAAACTCAAGGGTTAAGTTAGCGAAATGGTCATATGTTCTTAAAATCCCAAAAAAAATGTTCCCTCCCTTTACCTCAACCATAACTTTTCTATCAACAGATGCCACTAAAGCTGCTGTTGTTGTAAAGTTGTATTGGTCCAAATATAAATCGGCTTCTTCCTCATTTTTGTTCTCTAGATCGTTGTTCTTAGGAGTTTGCGTCTCTGAGACATCAGCGGCATTCTTTTTAGCTTTATTGTTACCCATATTACCTACGTTCTAATATTATCATATACCTTTATGTTTATCTAAAAAAAAAACCCCCCAAAAATACACGTAATTAAGTGTTATTCAACTAAAAAGGTAATTAAAAGAGAATATAATTATAAAAATATATAGTCAAATGTTTTATTTTTTATAACTGATTGGTTTCTGTTTTGATATATTGTGTAGTTCCTAGAGTTCAAACAACTCTAGATACTGGACGAAAATATGTTTTTGATAAACATGGAAAATTTTTTATTCTGGGAAAACCATTTGTTATAAAAACAAAAAATTGAATTTTGAAAAAAAAAAAAAATACGTCATGTGACTTTTAAAAATTGATGCATAATTCCAATTTAGAAGGAAATGGTTAACACGGTAGCGTTATAACCCAAAATCACGTGTTTTCTGCTGATTCTTAAAACTTTACCAAAATCACCATCAAAAAATAACAAATGAACTGCATTTTTAAAATTACCAAAAGGTTAGAATGTTAAATCAAGGCAAAATAAAAACCAACAACATTCAAGAGAAGATCTGTGTTTATGGTTTGATTTAAAATGGATGATTCTAATAAAAAGGACCCATCCGGCACGCCATTTAGCAATTTTTTGAATCCTGAACTTCGTGACGAATCAATAGAAAGCAATGGAAGCAGTTTATTGAAGTTAGTTGTAAAGAAAAAGAAAACCAAGCCTATTTTGCTACAGACACTTACTCCAACTAAGAATTTGATTGGAGATAATATAGTTTCTGCGCCAGATAGTTCCACGGGAAAGTACATAGATGTGAGGGACTCTTATCGAAGAAACACACCAGGTGTGATAGATTTAAACCAACAGATTGCATTTTTACACCAACAGTTTGAAGAAGATGACGATGAAGATGATGAATTTATTGTGAACAAAGATGAAATTCAGCGAATAGAAATGGAAGATGATATGGTTGATATACAGTTACAAAATGAAAATCCACCTACAAATGGAAATATGTCAGTGGCTACAGATCCGCCCACTATGTTGACTGAGCAGCCTACAGGTAGTAACATTGTGTTCGATTCTCACAGTAAAGCTTTCACTCCTTTAAATATCAAAACACCTAGTTCTTTAAGGCGGCAGCACAACCCTATTATAAAACTTAACAGAAATTACAGTTATGCAGATGAAGACAATCCTGTTCATGGTGTTGGTAGAAGTGATAATAAAAGAACGATGTTTAATGAAAAAATTGAAGAAGAGGAACAGGAGGCCGAAGAAGAAGAGGAGGAAGAAGAAGAAGATTATGAAGAGGATCTGGAAGCTTTTGATGATGAAGCTGACAAAATTTTAGATGAGATTGAGTATAGAAGACTGTTCAAAACGCTAAAGAACAATACCCGCGAAGAATCAATCAAAATCAATGGCAAAAAGCATGAGGTTGTTAAAGACAATATAAACAATGCGGTTAATGTTATTGGATCCTATGGTATTCCAATCACTGAGGAAACGGACAGAAAAATATTTCAAACTGAAAATGAAAAGAATATGGACAACATCTTGAAAAATATGGGAGTGGATCTACTGAATTTTAACGAGAAGGACTACAATGAAGAAGAAGACTTGGATTATGTTGTCAACGAGGAGGAGGAAGAAATTGATGAGGACGATGAGGATTTTGAGGACGATTTAGTAAACGATCTGGAAAATGAAGATGATCTTATGTGGTTTGGGCACAACTACTTGAACGATGAGAACCAATCGAGAAGAGTTCAGTCCCAGCGGAAAGACAATGATAATCTTGACTTCCAAAGCAATAAATTTGAAGAAAGACCACATGTGCTTCATGATAAACTAAAGCTTCCTGACAATGAGGGTGAATTTGATGTGACATTGTATCCAATTTACCCTGCACAAAGCAAATATATTCCTTCAAGGTTGGTTAATTTTTTAAGACATGAATATAACCAAGAAATCTTAAAAGGGGTTACTTTGCCTTACTTAAAACAGATGAATACTAAAGAGTTTATTGATGTTTGGTTTAAAGATAAGGACGAGGATGATTATGAAAATGATGAACATGACTCTTCGGAATTTTCAAACTTGAGGCCTATGGATAAAGGTGAATTTGATCCTCATGACGGTGTACTATTTATTTTAGTCCTGGACTCCATTGACCAGCTATCACCGTCTAGAGTTAACAGTAAAACTTACAAGGATATTCATTTGAATCAGATAAAATGGGAATCTCAGTGCTTAGGAATTTTTAATATAATTCCTTGTTATGAAGGAAGATCATCGCACATTTGCACAGCAAACTTTTTAGTAAATGAAGGTATCAGAAACAAATCTGTAGGAAGTTTTTTAATGGAAAAATTTCTATATTGGGCACCAAAACTAGGTTATGCAATGGTTCAATTTCCACTGATATACGATACTAATACCCCAATCATTAAACTCCTAGATAAATTTCATTTCCAAATACTAGGGAAACTGCCGAATAGTGGTGTTTTATTGGGTTATAGTGATCCCATCAGTAGCACTTCTTATTACAAAAACTTGATAGTGGAGGATGATCAGTATAACAATATTCTTACGAAGACGGTCTCTGATGGGAACGTTAAAGGTTTCAGTTCAGTTTCCAGATCTAAAACTATTCAAAACTATTTAGCTACCACGGATGGTCAGGTTGATGATGTTGATTCTAACGGGGAAATTATTAGATTCAAGCTACTTCAAAAGTTTATGCTAACAAACAAATACCCTTTTCCAAATATGAGCAGAGCATACAAAGCAAGATTGAGATCATTAAGATATAGGTATCAATTAGATGGAGAAGGTCGGTTATATTTGAAAGGAAGAGAAGTCATATCTAATATTTTTGAGCAAAAAAATATTGTAAGAGAAGTTCACAACTTAAAGCACTGGCAAATAAACAAAATGAATAGGGTCATTTGTAAAGACTATTACTGGCCAGGACTAAGAAAAACAGTATTGAAAGTTTTTAGTGAGTGTAAAATCTGCAATGACTCTCACAAAAGACGTAATATTGTCGTAAATGGATATAACCCCCCTATTACCGTTCGACCTATAGCAAAGAATGAGAGTCTAAACACAGATGCAACAGTGGCTGAAAGTACTAAACGGAATGATGATAACAACCATTTAAACAGGCCACTTACAAATTCAGTTTCTGGTAATAATAGATTAGTTCCATTAATCAAGAGTAGTGGTGACAGCTTAACTGAAATCAGTAGACTTAATGCAAATATGGAAACTGAAGTCAAAAAGAAACGAGGAAGACCGAAAAGACCAAATGGAGTAGCTGCAAAACCTTCAACATTTAAATTGAAGAACATCTCGTTTTCTTATAAAGATAAAAGTGACAAGTTAAAAACAAAGGCTAGGGTAAAGACAGCCCATTTAGGACCTGTAACACTTCGAAAGAAATGAGAACAATACTTGATATATTTATATTTTTGTTTCTGTTTTTAAAAAACTTTTTTTTTTTTTTAATTTTTTTTTTTTAATCGTTAATAACATCAATTTCAACTTTGTTGTCTTTTACAATAACACTTCTTGAATATTTGTCTTTAAGAGGCCAGGTTCTGTGCAGAGAAATTGAATGTGAAGAAGAACCTGTTCCATGGTTTCCTAAAGCTGTAGAAATGTTATATGTTGCATCACCACTTTGACTAGCAGAAACCTTTAGGATAGTTTGTTTTTTATTTTCTTCAAAATTTTCCAACCTAACTGATCTGGAATATGCAGTTACTGCATTAGTTAGATAAATAAGATCGATAGATTTTTCTGACGGTTCAATAGAATCCAATCTTTCAATAAAACCATATCGAGTAATATCAGAACCCATAATCACTTCTTTTTCTGTGTCTTTTTCAATAACAGTGTATTTTCTCAAAGAGAGTATACTTAAAAGAGAGGATTCATTTGTACCATAGTTCTGAAGCGAGATGTTGGAAACCAATTCATTTCTGGTCGAAACTTGTAAAAAGTAATCTTTGCCTCCAAATTCAAACCCAAATTGTTTGTTGAGAATTGATAGGGCTGAAACATTTTGCTTTAAAAAGTCTTCGCCATCTCTAGCACTAGCAGTATACTCATCAACAGAAGGTAAATCTTCAATGTAATTATTAAAAGTAATATCGCTATTGGCCCATTCCAGTAGATTTCCAGAAACAATCCAATTGTTTCCAATGCCCTTGTCATATTCTTCTGAATTGCTGCTAACGACTTCAAATTCTAAAAAGTAACCATCTTGTCTCAAAAGTTGCAAATATGGAGATACATCAATATAGATGCCTTTTAAATCAAAACAACCAATGCTTACAACAGGTTTCCATAAAGAAGGAGCAAACCCTCCAGTAAATACAACGGGAATAGGAATCGAATTGAATATTTTGGTGCTTTCCTTATCGTTGCGCAAATAAACATTTAGGAATCTTACTGGACCATGGCCTAAGGTATTAAATCCTTTGTCATCAAACTTTCTGCTGTAATCATCCAAAACGTTACTGTACCAGAATTCTTCGGCTGCGTTTGCTGAAATGAATAATTCAATGGCTAGTTTATTTGTGCTTGGGTTAATTTCCATATTTTTTATTTTGTAAGGTAACATTTTATTCGAAGTGAGTGGATAATAAACTAAAGGATACTTCGCGGATATCTTTTTTTCTTTAAACAGTGGTTTTAAAGAGTCGGGAGAGGAGTAAGGATTTAAACTGTTCAATAAAGCCTTTTCAAACACAGTAAGATCAACAACTTCTTCCTGGTTGCTATTTTCAGCATTATTATAATAATCAATTCTCAAATCAATCAAAAAAACACCATCTAATTTACCTGCAATCAAGTTGTCTAGTTGAAATTTCAACTCTATTTCCTCATTGTTGTCTTTAAACAAGGAAATGTACTTTGAGATGTTTTTGGTAACATGACTTTTAGTCGTCTTTCTGTTCAAAGGCTCAATAGTTGATGATCTCCATATTGTGATGTCGTTTAAATAAATGTTAATGAGTCTATCAAACTGAGTACCATTCACACTAACTGTCAATGTCATTTCAATAGAATTAAAATCTTTTCTAATGTCGCTTGGGTTAAATTTTTTTGTATAAACCTGACCCCAAGTGTGTGCAAATTCTTCCTGATCTAACAAATAATGAGTAAAAACAAGATTGTCAAGATGGGAAGAGGTGTAATCTGGTTTCAATAAGTCAAAAGAATCAGTTCCTGATGGTCTGAAAAAAGGAGGATAGTGAGGTTTTGGAAATAATTTCTTATTAAGCTCTTTAAATAAGTTGGATCTTATTTCTTTACATTCGAATTCTTCCCCACATTCATTCACACGAACTTCAAGTCTAAAAAAGATAGCATAAATTAGCAGCAAAAATATAATCCAATTTTTAAACTTGCTATAAATACTTTTGCGCTTTACAGAAGCAGGTTCAATAATCACATCTTGCTTTGATAGTGGAAGAGAATTGTATATTTGCTGTTTTCTTTTACTCGGTGGTTGATAGTAATCCTCTGGATTAACGTGGTTGTTATATGGTTGTGACATCAAAAAAAATAAAAATAAAAAAAAAAAAAAAGAACAGTAATAATATTTAGGTACTTGTTAGTCACCCTCTAGTTAGATTATAGTACCCAATTTGTTTCAGGTAATGGTGGATTTTGGTTTTTACTGTATTTATTTTTGGTTACTTATTCCCACATTTGTTATCTATATTTGTCAGTCCCTTTAAATTTATCCCAAATTTCAAAAATAACTGTGATTTTATGCGCGGCACCTCGTATACTTAATTCTCCAACCTTATTTCTTTAACTCCGAAGACAACTGACAATAAAATCGGACATAAGCAAGACAGCTGTTTTACCACTACCATGTTCTTTGGTTTTTATCTTGAAAAGTTTTTACCCATGCTAATGAATCATTAATAGTTGAAGGCATAAAGTACTTCTTTATCTATTAATCGCTAATCAGAAGAACATAAAATGGCAAAATTCTCGTGTTTAACACCAAATCTATATATAGAATAAAACTTTTCTTATACACGTGATTTATCAGTGACCATTTGTAAAAATAAAACTTAGTGAATTCACTGATATTTCGCTGACATGAACTTTTTTCTTGCCAAAATTTAATTATTTTTTTAAATCAATTTGAACGCATAATATGCGTTTGCTTTTGTGAATATGCGTTTGAAATTTGGTTTTTTCAGATCAAATTTAGTTTATGAAGAAAGCACCACTCAAATGGCGTATACGGTAGCGGTGATTTCTGTCACAAAACTCACTAAAAATCACTATTTCCGATACACGTGACTAATAAAATCGGACATAAACTAGACAACTGTTTTTCGCTACCATGTTTGAAGTTAACTCATCAACATGTCAATGCTTTTGTCAGATGTAGCAAGTTGTGAGTTATGGATGGCATACTGCACCGGCAAATCTAGGTTCCTGCACTGTGTTCCATTTGATCAATCTTTTACATTTAACTCTTGCATTTTTATTTGTTTAATTTAAATCCGCAATACCAAAAAGGCAACCTCTGAACATAAATTAGGAACTATTTTGTTCTTCATACTAATAAACACTAGTCTGAGCTTCATTGGCTGAAATGTACATTTTCGATTCTGTTCATGATGGGAAATCTGTGCGTTTAATAATGGGAAAAGATAAGCACGAGAATGATCTAATGATAAAGTATTTTTACAAAGAAATGAATGCAGTCTGGTTTCATGTGGACAGTCATTCCTCGTCACATGTTTATGTCAAACTGGATGTTCCAATAAAATCAGACTGCAAAATTCGCGATCATATTTCACAGAAACATTTGAATGATGCAATGCAATTATGCAAAGCCAACTCTACTGCAGGAAACAAGTTGCAAAAGGTGGACATTGCAGTAACGCCTTTTATAAACTTGAAAAAAAGTGGAGACATGTCTCCAGGGCAAGTAAGCTTCAAATCCACTAGATTTTTGGAGTTGCATACATGTTTCGCTAGAGATACAGCGGTTCTGAACCGCTTGGAAAAAACTAAACTTATTTTAGATAACGAGCCAATAATTACAGAAGAATTCGATATAGATGCTTTAAACGATTCTGAAAAAGAAAATTTTGAAAAATTAGTTCTGGAAGCTTCTGAAAGCCAGACAGTTTCACCGAATTTGGAGGAGTTTTTGAGAAAGTGTAAAAAGAGCAAAGATGAAGACTGTTTGGTAAATTTTGTTAACAGAAATAAAGAAAGACTTATTTTTCTTGAATCCTTAAGAAAAAAAATCAAAAAGATCTCAAAAACTTCCAAAAACACTAAAGCCAGCAAAAAATCAAAAATAATAGACGGAGTTGATTATTCAGAATTTGATTATGAGTGAGCAGGTTTCATTTCTAGGCCTCTTACTGAAGAAAGGTATAACATAAGTTACTGAGAATTCATTTTTCAAACATTGTTAAAAGTCACGTGTAGCTTTTCTTTTTTTTTATATATATTTTTTTTTTTGTTTATAAGAAGCTAGTATCCTTGCGTTTCCTTTTTGGGAAACTTTAAAAAATAGAACCATTTTATAAAAAAAAAAAAAAAAAAAAATTAATCTGAACAAATATTAATACAAAACATCATCAAAAGGCATCATTAAAACATTCAATAGTAATTTGGTTTTTGTTCACCAACCCACTATACGACCTTATGGTATCTAACATTAAGAGAACACATGACGAGTCTGAAAATGACTCTGATTCAAGAAATGTACTTGCCAAGACCACTGGCCACAATGTACCCACCAATAACACTGGAAACGAAGAAGTAGATGATGAAATGGGAGAATTTGAAGATCCATATGGAGATGATTTTGAAAGTGATGGTGAAATTATTCAACTAGACGATGAGGAAGACGAAGAAGAGAATGATGACGCATTTGAAAGAAACCAACAAAGAGAGCAAGAGATGGTTGAAAAAGAAAACCAGGAGGAGCATGCTAAAGAGTCATCCATATACCTCCCACATTTGCAAAAACCATTAGGCGAAAATGAGGTTTTAGAAGCAGACCCTACAGTATATGAAATGTTGCACACCATGCAATTACCATGGCCTTGTATGTCTGTTGATATTGTTCCGGATTTGTTTGGTAGTGAAAGAAGAACTTTCCCTCAATCAATGCAGTTAGTAACTGGAACTCAGGCTGCTAAAAAGAAAGATAACGAATTATTGGTTTTGAAACTAACCAGACTGGTGAAAACTTTAGCAAAAGATGATGAAGACGAGGACGATGATGATGACGAGGATGACTTTGATTTAGATCCAATCATTGAAAACTCTAATGTTCCATTAATTGACACAACAAACAGATTGAAAATTTCACCTTTCGCAGTGCAAACTTCTCAGGAATACAATAACGAAATCCTATGTGCATCTATGTCAGAAAACGGCCAAGTTTTGATCCATGACTTGCAACCACACTACAAAACCATGAACGTTCCTGGTTTTTCAGTGTCTAAAAAGAAGCAAAAAGCTATTCACACTATTATAAATCATGGTCCTGTTGAAGGTTATGCTGTTGATTGGTCACCTCTGAACAAAAACGGTTCTTTGTTGACTGGTGACACTCAAGGTAACATTTACTTAACTACTAGAAACCCAGAAACACAACTCTGGGAGACTGATCCAAAACCTTACACATGCGGAAATGGTGCTTCTATTGAAGATATTCAATGGTCTAAGACTGAGCCTACTGTTTTTGCAACTTGTGGAACTGATGGTTATCTAAGAATCTGGGATATCAGATCAAAAAAACATAAACCATCTATAAGCATACCTGTTTCTAATACTGATCTAAATGTTATTTCTTGGAGTGAAAAGTTGGATTACCTATTGGCCACTGGTGATGATGCTGGTGTTTGGTGTGTATGGGATTTAAGACAATTCAACAGTACAAACATTCAGGATGTTAAGCCTGTTGCTAGCTATAACTTCCATAAAGGTGCCATCACATCTATTCAGTTCAATCCTTTGGATGAATCTATTGTTGCAGTAGCTTCTGAAGATAACACTGTCACTTTATGGGACTTGTCTGTTGAAGCTGATGATGAGGAAGTTAAGGAGCAATATAATGAAAATAAAGAACTGAAAGAGATTCCTGCTCAATTGCTGTTTGTTCACTGGCAAAGAGAAGTCAAGGATGTCAAATGGCATAAACAAATACCTGGTTGTCTAGTATCAACTGGTGGTGACGGGTTGGTCGTTTGGAAGACTATTAGTGTCTAAATACACTTATATATCATATACTTTTGAGATTAACGCAATCGAAAAATCTTTTTACTCAGAAAAAACAGATCTTTTAGAAAACTGATTCGGGAAAGGATAGTTGACTACCACTATTGAACATCTTATCATTTCGTTGCATGTAATACTAATAATGTTTCCCGCTGACATGAGAGAATGTTAAATCCGGCTACGTATGCTTGAACAATTGGCTATAAACAGAACAATTACATAGTAAATAGTGATGCTTTTACGGATACATTTTAGTTATGTTTTTCTTTTTTGTTATTAATTAATGAAGTAATGCATATTTAATATTTTTCTGAAGCCCCATATGCCTCACTAGAACTTGCTCAGGAGGGTTCAACAGTGTGCTAAAATAGATAATGTAAATTGCATCGTAGCGCAAACAGTAATAGTTGTATGAGTCTGTTTCTTAATTCAGTTTGCTATGGTGGCCCAAAATGGCAAAGCACTTTAGTTCGTTCGTTTGTCACATGCTATTCTCTGATTAAGCATAAGTCCGACTATTTGCAAGTAGATGTTAAAAAGGGATTGTAATTAAGCCATGTTCTGGAACTCGAAGTGTTCACTGACTTCTCACCAACTAGTTTGACTGCTATTTAAAGGTTATGATCCACGTGACATTACAACAAAGTATGGATGGTAAGAACGAGCGGCAAACATGAAATCATTCTAGACCCAACAACACTAGATTTCATGCTTGAGAAGTAAACTAATATTGCTATAAATTGCCAGACACAAGCAGATAAAACCAGGCGGCTGGAAATGTGGTCATTATATCCGACAAACTGTGTGGTCACGTGGCAATTAACTTTGGTAGCGCTGATTTATGCTGCATAAACGAGATCTGCTCAATTCGTTTTTCTTTTACTTACTACGTTTTTGAAAAGTAAACAAAGTTTCACAACCAAAATTAACAAAAAGTAAGTACCCAAAAAGCCAAAAAGTGAAATAAATTAAAAAAGCAATGCATTTGTGGCCTGTTTATACTTGTCAGACTTTTCAGCTGGTTGAACGAAATGGGAAGGAGGACCAGGATTTGTGTGTGATCGACACCTTATCTTTACAACAAATAAATTGTTTTGTAGCAATAACAGAAAAGAGAATATTTATATACCAGGTGAAACCATTTGCCCCGATTTTGATATATGACAGATCCAATGAATCTTTGGAGCAGTTTGGAGCAAATGAGAAAATATTCTTCAACGATCCACTCAAAAAAGTTTCTGGCGTCAATGATGATGATGATGATGCTTTACAAATGAATGAAAACTGCATATTTTATGTGAAAACCAGCAAAAATTGTTTACTGATTTATGAAATAAAAACTTTAAAAAATTGGATTAACACATTCAAAATTTATGGAATAGAGCCGAGACTGGAGAACGAAAACATTCTTACCAAGCATGAGTTTGTTAAAAAAATGTCAGGCATCAGTACTAATAGAGGCAAGGGTATTTTCCATTTACAAATAGACAATGCTGCAGAAGGAAATATTGATGACGAATTACTGACCATATTTGACGTGAAAAACAATGGAAAGATTATTCAAAATGGGTTTATCATTGAAAAAGGAAAAAACTTGGTACAAATTATGAAGGAAATGTTTTTTATAAAGTCGACGTTTAAAATAGCGAAGAAGCCTAAGAAAATTATCAACAACCTAGTTGACACAAGCAACGATTCATCAGAGAGCCAGGAAGTTGAGCAAATGGCTGAGGAAATGCCTATAAGACGTTGTGATGTTAGCTTAAAAACTGTGCTGAAATTTGATACTGAAATTATGGATCTGCAAGTGTTTACTAGGTATATTGATGGTGGTATAAGGCAGGAATTGATCTACTTGTTGTTCAAAGATGAGTTAAGTATCTTAACCCTAGACTCAGATTATAATTTGGATTCTAAACAGGTAGTGAACACCAAAAACAACTGCAAGTTGAGTTTCAATGCTAAAGACATTTTCTTCATAAGTTTAGATGACAAAGATGAAAACGTTTTGATTGTTAACAGGATTGACAAGAAGAATAATGTAATCTATTCAAAGGATCTAATGATTGATGATCTGAAAGATTTTAAGTTAATCAAGATCACTAATTTTAAGGAAAGATATCTTGTTTTGACATTTGATAAAATGTTGATTTACTACGACACTTTTTTAAACACAGTATATTCTAAAATTAAATTGCTTCCAACCACAGGAATATTATCGGAATTCAAAAAAGACAAAGTTGTTCAAGTAGCTCCATACGATAGAGAACTTTTAACTCTCTTGAAGCAGAATGGAAAATTTCAGGTTTACACTCAATGGGGGAATCTGCAAACAGAAATAGATGTAGCAAAATTGCTGAAGGACGAAACATTTAGTTATTCTAGTTTTAACTTTCTGGATAACCTATTGATAGTTGCAAATGAAAACGGTTATATTCAGATCATTGATTTCTACAAGCAATTTAGAACGTCTCTGGCGAATTTTAAGGCCAGTTCTTCTTATTCTTTGTTCAACAGCAATACTAATAAAATAATAACTTTCTCTAGCAATGATAACTTTCAATATTATTTGCCTACTAACTCTATCAACAATGTGATATCCCAAATCAAATACAACGGTGATTCAAAGTTTTGTTTAATTTACATTGCAAACAAGAACATTATATTGTTAAAAGAACACTTGCCTTCAAAACTAGAAGCCTATCCTGAAGTTTTACAGCTGCCTTTGAACCATAACGAAAACACTGCTACCACAGACAACCTTGATAAGGAAAACATACTGGGCGATGATGAGTATTGGTATAATGAAGATGAATATGACGGATGGCTAGTTTTTGATAACATGGATGTTTCAAAGATAGATTGGATTGATAATAGATATTCTTTCCTGCACATTAATGATTTGGATAACTCTCGGAACGTTCCCAGCATTGTTTGTCTTGATTTTAAAAAACTGAATAGTACAGAAAACTATAGGTCTAAAATTGTGCATCTGCTAGAGCTGAGGATATGGTCTTATAATATAACCAACGAAGACGAGGTTTTGTACTGGGGATGTAATACCTTTTCTGCTATGATTAAATTTGTGAAAAAAGATCAATCTGATAAGGCTTTATTCAAGTTAGGTGAACTCAATGTGTTATTAAGAAACAATGCCGGCAACGTAAGACTTGAGACTATTGATATACTTGTTCATGAAAACGACGATCAAGTTAGGTCTTTTGTGCGGAATCAGATTGATCTGTCAAACTTAACAGAAACATCTATTTCCTATAAAAGGAACGTTAAATGGATTTGTCATTGCAACAAGGGTACTGTATTAGTATACACGGGAGATGATGAATTACATCAAATCTCAAGTGATAAAAACGGGCTGTTGGAAACCACTATTCTCTACACAAAGGTAGAGAACATTGTAGAAATATATCAAGATAAGATTAGCTTTGTTAGAGGTGGCGACTTTATAACATGTAGCATTAATTCCATGATGAATATTGAAAATAAAAATATTACGCCACTGCTCAAGCAGTCTTTGCTAAGCCATACAGGAGAATACCCGATATTAATGGATAAAAATCATGTAGAATATGATTGTTTGAAATGTGTTTACTCAAGCAGTGCGGATTTAGTAAACGGATTCAAACTCATCTTTTCAAAACATATTGTTTTAGATAAAGTTGTATCTGAATTGTTGAAAGTTCCAAGCACACCTGTAGAAACAATTATCGATACATATGTTGGTTTCAAATACTTTCAATTTTCTCTTGAAAAGTTGATGACAGAATCCATTATTGATAACTCCGATGATTCCGTTTACAATCAAAGACTTTTAGATCTGATAACCCTGTTCTCTTCTAAATCACCAAATAGTGATATTGAAATATACGTCAATTGTATCAGAAAGATTGATTACGAGCAGGCTTTTAAATTGCTAAAGTTTATCAAATTTGAGGACATAAATTCCTTGATTGATTTAGTAATGGAAATAGAAGATCTCACCAAAAAATCCACTTTGCTGTTTAAAGTTATCATAGCAAAATTCAATATTGACAAGATGATAGATAAGCAACTGCTTAAATCCGTTATATCCCTCCTACTTTTGAATGCATACCAAAATCCTGAAAAGGGAAATGTTGAAAGATGCTACAAAATGGTAGTTGAACTCGTTGAATTCATAGATAAATTCAATTCTGATAATAGTAAATGCAGCATTGATAAGGACTTTATTATTCAGGTTATAGATGAGACCAGCGTGGAGTGATCATATGACCATCAGCCAATAACATTAGCACCACTTGTTTTTTTTGTCAGGTGATCTTAACCCCGAAAAAATGGTTTGCTTTTTTTTTTTTTTTTTTGGGAGAATTTTTTTCTATTTTTTTTTTTATATGGTTCCTGTTTTTAATATGAAAATTTTTCATCTTTGCTCTTGTTTATACAGTGTAACACAGTAAAAGAACTACATCTACAGATCCTGTAGATCTATCAACCCTTATATAAATAGCATATAATATCCAGAAAATGGCTGAAGAAAAGAAATTAGATTGGATTACTCCACAATTTGACCCAAGATTCCCAAATCCAAACCAAACTGTTCACTGTTTCCAATCCTACATTGATTACCACAAATGTATCAACATTAAGGGTGAAGAATTTGCTCCATGCAAAGTTTTCTTGAGAACTTTCACTTCTTTGTGTCCAAACGGTTGGGTTGCTAAGTGGGATGAACAAAGAGAACAAGGAATCTTCCCTGTAAAATTGGAACCAGCTGCCACCAAGGATGAATAAATATAAGAACTTGAACAACTTAAAGAGAATATTTATTTTAATGAAAGAGAAAGTATTTTGAATTCAACGACAGCTAATGGGAAAACAAAATAGAATAAAGTATAGGACACTTTAAACTTTAGCAGATTTGTCATTTAACGCGAACCCCCGATATATTCAAAAAAAAAAAAAAAGAAACTAAGAAACGTTCAAGCAGATATTAAGTTGGGTAAACTTCACTGTTATTTAAAGTTTTACATGAACAATTGAAAGGACATCTACAAGTATGTTGCTGTGGAATGAAAAAGGAAGCTGAGTGGTTTTTCCGTTATTTCAAAAACCACGGAACTCATCTTACCTCTGTGCTTGTAGTTTTATGTTTATTTTATTCCAAATATATACTGAACCAATAAAATCATTTTAATGCTATAAAAAAAAATCAGAGAATAAAATATAAGCATGCCAGGGTTGTATAATAAGGATGGGAAAATAAAAGGCAATATATTTTCTGCATGTTTCAAAACTGAGCCATCCTGTGAATCAATAATAAATCAGTAAATCTTTGTTGTTGATTATGGGTTTATAATCCTTAAGATTTTTTTCCTCATATATTTGCGATATTCGCTCCCAATCAATGTACTTTTTCTTGAGTACAATGTCGAGCTTAACGCATTTCATGTACTTTAATGTTAAAATTATGTGATCACCTTCAAAATGAGTTTTTTCCATCAGATACTTTATAAGCTGCGTATCAGGATTATTTGTTTTTTTATATTTAAGCATCTCTATCACCAGAATCTTTTGCCAGTAGTTTAAGTAAAGTACCAATCCAAAAGGAGATAGTGGTGATTCTGGACCTGTTGTGAAGTTCTTTGGAGAAGGAGATCCATGCAATTGGCTTGAAAATTCTAATTCATGGATTGACAAACGATATGAGAACTCTATCAAAAGAGTCCCCAGTCCCCTGTTTCTGTACTGAGGAAGCACTAAAATTGATGAAAGATTTTCAAAATAAGTGGATGCTATCTGTTTAGAAAAGAATCCAAGTGGCTTGTTTTTATCTTTTAAAGGTCCTGACGGATTATTGGAATATAATACAAAGAAATCGAACTCCTGAAGGTTGCAAAAAGAGGATTTATTATCGAGAAAAAACTTTGTAAAGAGACATAAAGACTCTAGAAAGACACTGTGTTTTTGGGTTGATACTTTTTTGAGTATGTATTTATCTCCCAAATAAACTATTTTCCCAGGTTGTTGGTGCTTATAGTTACAAACTTTACAGTGAGCATTAAAACTCTTCTCGTCGTTTGTATATTTGAAGCAGTACTCGCAAAAATAAATAATATCTTCCCAGTATTGCTTATACTCCTTAACTTCCCGATCTGTGTGTTCCTCTACAATCTTTTTTTCTTTATTCAGATGCTCATAAACTGGGCCCAGTAAAATCACACCTCCCCTTTTGAAGTACCTGGCTGAAAATACTGCGTTGTTTCCATACAAAGGTTCCAGTTGATAGCTGGATCCCAATTGAACGGTTTTGACATTAACAAATGGTATTATACCATGATAATCAAAAAACTGGCTTTTGTTTTTATAAATTGGAATGCTATCCATTAAAAATAGGTATACAGCACAAGAAATGTGTCTGAAAGAAGCAAAGAGAAAGAGAGAAATCAATCGGTAAGAAATAGATTTAATCTCGCCCGAAGATAGGATAAAATTTGGAAAAATATAAAGAACTTTTAATTTTATAGGTTGGTAAACACAGATTGTATTATTTATTGTCTGTTGATATCTTAATAACTTTATTCGTATATCCAGTTGGGTGGATTATGTTAAATCTGCAAAAAACGTGAATTCCTATTTGCAATAAAACTTGATGGTCACGTTTAAAAAGTGCACTGTCAGGTAATTTTTATTCAAATAACAACATATAAGGTTAACTTTCTTGGTTACAGGCGCTAATTTTTCCGCCATGAAAATGCATTACAAGAAATTGAAACGCTGCAAACAGTTTTATTAACATAGCCCAGTCATTTTCTACAATAAAAATAAACCAATCACTTGCTGCAAATTGCTGAAACGTAATTCTGTATCTCTATTAAATCATTTTGCAACTGGAATCTGACTATTTTGACATCAAAAACCAGGTGTGGTCACGTGAAATAATTGCTTTTTTCTTTTTTTCCAACTTTAAAAAAAAAAAAAAGCTAGGCTCGTGCAATTCCTGTTATTGCTTATTACGGAAAAACGCATCTCTAAGCAAAAAAAAATATAAACTGAAATTTAAATAAAACATAATTATTCACATACATTGTTAGGCAGCAACCAACAAAAATTGTCTCCAGAAAAGCATTATAGTCATTAATATAGGTTCTGTAAATATTAAATTAATACTATCCTTAGTGTAACTATATTTAATAACATCCTCAGTGTATAAATTTTTTGTTTGATAACCAATGGGTACTTATAGAAAGAGATTCAATGAAAAGGCGAGAGCTGGCCAGATAAAGAAGCAAAATGAGCTGAAGAAGATCAGAAATAAACAGTTCACCAGACATCTTGAGGATGAAAATGATGCACATGCAGAAGGACAAAATAAAGATGCCGATGAAGAAACTGCAGACACCAATAGAGATATCATTTTACCAGAGAATGAGGATGAGAAATTGTTGAGAAAAAGAAAGTTACATGAACAAATCTTTGGCGAACACGAGGAAAGCAAAATTTCTAGACAGAAACGAAAAAGATTGGAGAAATACATTGAGCATCAGTTTGCTAGAGAGGAGAAGAAAGATGTGATCAAAAGTCTTCAGAAATTCAAAAACTTAAACCAGGATATGTTCATTAGTTCAAAAAAGATTGGGCTAGGTTCAAAAGCCATCGATGAAGAGATGGAGGTTGCTATGCTAAAGAACGTTACCTCCGAAAGCGAAACTGGAAGTAGTGGAAGTGATGGTGAGAGTGACGATTTTGAAAAGAAATACGGTGATTTTGGTGGCAGCGGCAATACTTTTATAGACAACAGAACACAGGTTTCTGCTGCGCCACTCAGTTTTGGGTTTGGATTCAATAACATAAAAATCAGCAATGCCGCAGAAGGTAAAGCTCTCAAATCAGACGGACCAAAAATGAAGTACAACTGGAAACAGAACATGAAAAATCTAGAGAAAGAAAAGGAAAAGATGGATGCAGAAAACGATTTTGAAAGCAGTGAAGATGAGGATGAGGATGAAAATGAAGATGATGATGATGAGAATGAAGATGAAAACGAAGATGAAGATGAGGAAGAAAAAAGGGAGTCCAAAACTGTTGCTAGAGAGTTCAAAGAATGGGCCACCCAGCAAATCAAGGATCTCAACAACGATCCAGACGCAGATACCAACACGGAATACTATATTCCAAATATCAAGGTTGACCACGTTGTTCACGAGGAAGATTTTGATGATGGCTTGAAAGAGGCGTATATTCCTTTGCAGGATAACCTGCAGAGAAAAATAGTCCAGATCACAGTGAACAGATCAGAGGAGATCAAAAAACAGAGAGAAAATCTTCCTGTTTTCAAAGAGGAGCACACTATAATGGAGGCGATTCACCACAACGATATTGTGATTGTGTGTGGTGAAACAGGTTCAGGTAAAACCACGCAGCTGCCTCAATTTTTATATGAAAACGGATATGGCTGTGGAGAAAATGAGGACTTTAAAGGAATGATAGGAATCACCCAGCCAAGAAGAGTTGCAGCTGTTTCGATGGCCAATAGAGTGGCTGCTGAGATGGGTGACCACGGAGATGCTGTAGCCCATCAAATTAGATTTGACAACACTGTTGACGATGTCAAAACAAAAATGAAGTTTATGACTGACGGTGTTTTGCTGAGAGAAATGATGCAAGATTTTAAGTTGACTAAATATTCCGCCATCATTCTTGATGAAGCGCATGAAAGAAACATAAACACTGATATTCTAATCGGTATGCTAAGTAGATGTGTCAGATTCAGACAAAAGGAGCATTTGAAAAACCCTTCTGAAACGAAAAAATTGAAGCTGATTATCATGTCAGCTACATTGAGAGTCTCTGATTTTTCTGAGAATAAAAATCTGTTTGCTGTTCCACCGCCAATCATCAATGTTGAAAGTAGACAGTTCCCTGTTGCTGTTCACTTCAACAAAAAAACGGCTTATGATTATCAAGAGGAAGCTTTCAAGAAAGCGTGTAAAATACACCAAAAGCTTCCTAAAGGTGGTATTCTGATGTTTTTGACTGGTCAGCAGGAGATTCTGCAGATGTGCAAAAGACTGAGAAAAGAATTCCCTTTCCCTGATGAGATGGACAAGAAATCAAGAAGAAGAGGCAAAAAACCAACCACTATAAAGCTGGATGGAAACCACGAGGATATTGAAGTTGAAGATATAGACTTGAGCATCAAACTTTCTGTTGAAGATGACGATAAAAAGAAAGGAAAGTACTACGAAGACGATATCAAGGCTGAAGAAATGAACGATGCAGTTGATTCTTCAGAAGAAGCTGAAAGTGATGAAGATGATAGTGATGACGAGGAAGGATTTGAAGAAACCCTGGATGAAGATCAAACGCCTAACGATCCATTATATGTGCTGCCTTTGTATTCTTTGTTGCCAACAAAGGAACAACTCAAGGTTTTTGAAGAGCCGCCTAAGGGAGCAAGAATCTGTATTGTTGCAACCAATGTTGCTGAAACATCAATCACGATACCAAACATTAAATACGTTATTGACTGTGGAAGATCAAAAGAGAGAAAATATGATCAAGAAAAAAATATCCAGAGTTTTGAAATTGACTGGATATCTAAGGCATCTGCCAACCAGAGAACTGGTAGAGCTGGTAGAACCGGTCCAGGTCATTGTTACAAGCTTTACTCATCAGCCATCTACGAAAGTTCTTTTGAAGATTTTAGCAAACCTGAAATTTTACGAATGCCGATTGAGAATGTTGTGCTGCTGATGAAAAGCATGAATATACACAACATCATGAACTTTCCTTTCCCAACTTTGCCTAATAGGGATAGTCTTGGAAAAGCTATAAAGCTTTTGAAATACTTGGGAGCTTTAGAAAATGAGAAGATTACTGCAATAGGTAAAAAAATGTCTCTTTTCCCATTGAACCCTAGATTTTCCAAAATGTTGCTATTAAGCAATGACATAAAAATTTTACCTTATGTTGTTTCTATTGTCTGTGCTTTGACTATTGGTAATCCATTTATAGATCTCAATTCTATTTTGACTTCCAAAAGAAAAGTTGATACTGACGCGTCACATGACGCGAACGGGCCTACAATAAGCAAGGAAGAGGATGAAGAAATTAGAAAAGAAAGTTATAAATACAACAAAAATATGAGCAAGTTTACAAAATTAGATCCTTTCTCTGATATTTTCAAGCTTCTGAGTTGTATATGTGCTCTGGATTATATTCCTAAAGATAAGCTAGAGCAGTTTTTTGCCGATCATTATTTGAGATCAAAATTGATGCTTGAAATACTGAAGCTAAGAAAGCAGATAATTAACATTATTAAGACAAATGCAAGCGATGAATCTTTGAAATCGATAAATGTTGACACTTTGAAAACTGAAAAACCCACCGATTTGCAGATCAAACTTTTGAAACAAATTTTGGGCAGTGGTTTTGTCGATCAAGTCGCTATCAGAGGTGATTTCCTTTACCCGGACGAAGTTCAGATAGGAAACAACACTAGTATCAATAAGATTCCCTACATTCCAGTTTTGCAAAGCAAGGAGAATTTGGCCGACACAAGCGATCTGTTTACTTATATTCATCCAGAATCAGTTCTAGCTTCGTGCGGACAGCTTCCACCAAAGTTTTTGATTTACAACACTTTGTTGAAGAATTCTGATGGTTCTAGAACAAGAATGTTCCCATTATGCGATATCAAGAGCATGCCTTTAGTGAACATCGCGAACAGCACCTCCTTAATCACATATTCTAAGCCAATAACCAATCTCTCAGTAAAACCAAAAGACATTTCAATAAACGAAAGATTGTGCTATGTTATTCCTCACTTTGGTGACAATGACAATGATCTGAGAGTCTCGTTTGATTTGAACCCAGTTTATGTCAAGCAGAAGAGAATCAATGGTGAGTGGAAGGTTGTTCAGTTTTTGAGCAAGAAGTAGACTATATATTTGTTTGGTAATTGCAATCCAGATACTGCATCAGTGATATATTATACTGCTATTGCGTCAGTGATATATTATACTGCTATTGCATCAGTGATATATTATACTGCTATAAAGTAAAGTTCTAAAAAGAGTAACGTAAGTATTCAAATTCCAGATACCAAATGTGAGATGAAACCTTCAAGTGCCAGAGAACAAATGTGAGATGAAATATTCAAATTCCAGGAGCCAGTTGTGAGATAAAATATTATTCTTGAGAACGTCTCTCTCAATTATATAACAACACCAATCACTGCCGGAAACAAATTGACAACTTTGCACAAAAGCATAAAACAAAAACGTTTATATAGTAAAACAGTTATATAGAATAGAATACTGTATCAAGCTAAAACAACTCCCTCTTTGCTTCACAGAATTTGTCTCTGATTTCAACAGCCTCATAAATACCAGGACTGGATGTTTCAACAACATAAACGTGATCATAGATCTCAGACACAGTGAATGTTTCTAATTTTTCACCAGTCACTTCGCTATACTTGACATACACCAAACTGAAAGGAGGCTCACCTTCAAATTCAAAGATAACCTTAGAAACATCACCTTCATGAATATCATCTTCAGAAATCTCACCTTGAGAAACAAACACTGAAGGAATCGAATGGATTACTGCATCTAATTTTTCATGATACTGCTCCATGCCAGGTTTTAAATAATTGACCAAGCAATTGGTTTGCTTGTTTTTCAACTGGTTAATAGATAAAAGACCAGGTTTTGAAGCTAGCAACTCAATCTCCGACTGCTTGATGATGCTAGTTGAAACAATGCTATTAAACTTGTATTGGATATCAAACGGAGGATTTCCATCAATTTGATATTTAACAATATCACCAACACAGTAATCATTACCGTCAGATACCAAACGCATTGAAGGAATATCAGTGATTGTAATCTTAAATGATGACTCAGACAAATCAAAGCCTACGCAACCTGTTTGTGCATCCTTTATGGTCTCTATAGTGACTATGTATTCACCAATCTTCAACTTCGAATAAATTTCCTTGTAGTTTATAGACAACTTAGAATTATAACCAGTTGGATGGGCTTCTAGTGTCAAATAAGTTGTAGTATTACTTGTACCACCAAAAATCTTGAATAAAACTTCAAACTTGGAATTTGAATCTACTGGGCCAATTGATTTTAGCTCGATTGGAGGCATTGGAATCGTAGGTTCATCAATGTTTGATAAGCAAGTCTTGAAATCTGAATTTTTATTCTCCAACTTTAGTAATGGTAAAGCATTAACTTTCTGTTCAACAACTATTTCTTTTTCCAAAAATTGACCTGACTCATAATTAGCATCGTTAATATTTTTTATTATAATTCTGTTCATTCCAGGTTGTAAATTATCAAAAGGTAAGGTGTTGAAATTATTTATAACCTTCACTGTTAAGTCCTTGGAAACCCCTTCAGGATTTAAAAGGTCATATGTAATTGTAAATGGAGGAACACCTTCTAGAGTAAAGTCCACAAAACTCGATAATCCTAAACAAACATCTTCCTTTATGAAAATACCATTAGAAGACTCTTGCACTTTATTTTTAAAACTATCCAAGTGCAAAGAAGGAGTCTCTAAATACTTTATTGTAAAGCTATCAATACCAGAAACAGCACCAAAACAATTTTTGTCTTTGATAGACTTTAGTTTATAAGTACCCTTTTTAGACAACACAAGTTCTTGTCTTTGATTTGATCCTATGGTAAAGAAACTCATTGCTGATTCTATTCCTGTCGAATCATCAGTCAATGTGTACCCAATAGTAAATGGAGGAACACCAGATAGTTTTAAAGGAATTCTTGTTGAACCCGATTTTTTAATCACTTCAGTTAAATCATTTTTATTAACAGGATTAAAGCTTAAGCTTGGTTTGGAAGATCTAACATCAAAGGAAATTTCTTCTTTCATTAACTCCATTTTGCAATTTGTTTTATCCGTAACAGATGATAACGAAATGATATAATGGCCTCCGTTTTCAAATTTTTTGGTTGTAATTTGGATTTTATTCTGTGTTATGTTGTGCAATTCAATGCTTTCTCTTTTAGCAGTGGAAGTTTCTAAAATGTCATACTCTAAATTCCATGGTTTTTCCCCAAATAATTCAACCTCAAAAGAAATATCATCATTCAAACATAAATCATTCATGTGGAAGTTTCTTGGTTTATAATTTTGTTTTGATAAAATAGACGCACCTGGTTTAACATTCATTTTTGTTTCAAAACTATAAGCGCTTTCCGGGGTTAAAGGTTTTTGTTCTGGAAACAAGCCGTTAGATAAACTAGTAAAAACCACTCTATAGTCCCCTTCAGCCTTTGGCATGTATTGGAAGTGATGATTAATATTAGATGAAAATCCTTCTTTTCTTTCAACTTCTGCAAAATAGCCGTTATCGTTTTTCTTTAAAACTTTGTATTGAAACTTGAAATCTGGCAATCCATTGAATTTTAAATCAAAGTTTAATCCTATAGAACCAACACATTGATCTGTTACATTAGATGCTTTGACGTCTAGTGAAGGTGACACTGGTTCAGATATGATAACTTGATCGTTATTTAAAACCAAGCCATTGCAAAAGTTAGATTTTGCATTAGTTAGTGTGTATACTCCTGGTTTATTTATAGGAATAACTAAGTTACTTTTCGTATCAAACTTTTCAATCATAAAAGACTCGCCGTTGTTATATGAAATGTTAACTGTGATCGGAGAATCATTAAAGTCATGGTTAAGGTTGAAATTTCTTAATTGTAATTTTAATGCTTTTTTAGTCTTGGACTTTCTATCGTGTGTCTCCGTTAATTCAACAATAGGTTGTTGGTGAACTTTAACACCAGCATCCATAGATAATTCAACATTATTTTCAAAAGCATCAGTAATAGATTGCAGTTTGTAATTGTAAAACCCACTCTGTTTGACAAGCTCTTCTATATTTATTAAATGTGAATTGTTTGAAATCCAACTAAAATCGTTTATGTATCTTTTGTCAATATTCTGTAGAGTGTTTCTTGTAACACCGCTATTTAAAAATGGTGACTGAAAGTCCAAATCGACGTTGCTTGGGTATCTCAAATAGTCTTCAAATGATTCTTCAACCCCATTAACAGTCTTTGAATATTTTAATTTTAGCGGGAAAACACCACTGGCTTTTATGGTATACTTGCTAAAATCACCTACACATTTATCAGTTGAGATATCATCTTTAACTAAAACTGCATTTGGACATATTGGTGCAATAAAATGATTGGAGTTGCTCATTTTTAAAACGAATCCACTAGAATCCTGACCTGTCATTACCCTGTAAAATCCAGGTTCTGATATCTGCATTTGGTAGTACTGTACATTCGAGTAAACAGGGTCATCGCTTCCGTCGTTTCCTGTGTTGTCAAAGTAGGACATTTTGTAAATTTTAATATTATGGTTCGATTCGTCCTTATGTATGTGACTTACAAGCTTAGACATTAAAGAGCCTGATGGTTCATTTGAGGTTGTTACATTAACGTATTCAAATTCCCGATTTGCAATACCTTTGTATTGAACTTTCCAGGAATCAATCAAACTGGTTGAATTGACTTTGATAGGAACTTGTAAAAAAAGATCATTTTCAATACATCCAATTTCATTAAATGGATTAAATGTTGCTGTACTTTCTGGGAGTAGTTTAATTATATGTTTACCTTTGAAATGATCATTCACGTTGATCACATTGTTTGTGTTCAAATATTCTCCAGAAATGGTCTGCTTTTTCATATTGCCTACAGACATCGTCACTGCCAGCCAAGAAAACATCGGCAGCACCAAAACAAAATTCAATAGTGTTGTTACTGTTATCATCAAAGCACTGTAGATTGCTTTAAATTTGAGCAATGGTATTCTCAATATTGGCAAAATGGTGAAAAACAAAAACTCCAGTACGAAATATTTGATCAAAAACCAAGATTCTCCCTTAAGTTTAAGCAAATTAATAAACACATTTCCGCGATTTGAAGGCGTCAGTGTTACTAAATCGTATATTTTGTAAGCCTGAATTACACCAAAAATAGCCACTGCAAACAGTTGTTGAGAAGAGACTGAGATATATTCTTCTGGCAATAAGGTATTATAAAATATTTTGTTGATATCTTGTTCTTTACCTGCATTTCTATCAGAAAGCTTTGAATCATGTTTTTTGAGACTAGGTTTAGTTCTAAATGGTTCTTCTGGAAAGGAATCATATTTATTATTGTATCTACTATTTAAAAAAATGTCTTCAAAATCATCATTTACATCATTGTAATCATTTTCTCTTGATGAAAACTTTTTCTTCTCATCATTATCCCCATTGTCCCATTTTCTAGATCCAAATGGCGAATCTTGGTTATTATTGTTCCCAAGCCTACTCCTACGACTTGTATACCTTGGAGTAGTGTCAAACGCATTGTTGAATTGAGACATTGTTATTACAAAGCTTAAAAGCACTCAAAAATTATTAATATTAAGTAATCTGAATAAAATGCCTATTGGTTTTCAGGTTTGCTGCTCTTGTGTGTAATAGAATTTATGTATTTTGATTACACATTTCGGGAAAATTTTTCTTGAGATGTATTTTTTTTTTTTTTGAAAAAGCATTAGACACAAGAATTTTTTCATCCCACATGTGGCCGGGCAAGCAGTAAACTGACAAAATATAACGAAAAATAAATTGAAAAGATGCAACTATTTCACCAAAAGTAAAAATTGTTGAGAGAAATGAAGTGGTCGGCAAAATACTTACGCATTTTAAGATTCAAAACTTTTTTTAAATTTTTAAACCAATCCCTTTATGGCACTGAAAGTATGCTTTGGGGCGTGCATGTGACAATTTGAAAGCAAATAAACTGGAGCGCGTGACCAAAGCCAAGATTTTTTATTTATTAGAAGTAGATTTGATAGAAGGCTAACAATTTATTGATAGCATACATTATCGGCATTAGCATTTGTGATTACAGTTATTCGTTGGCTAATATCAATAGCTGCGGTGGGAATATTTCCCTATTTCTGTTACTTATAATAAGCAGTTTCAATTAATTTTCTTAATATTTTTTTAGTCTCCGTTTTTAAATCACAACTTTTGAATATTTCGGCAAGTTGCTTCTTCTCGTTAATCCCTTTTTTAACTTAAAAACTGGTTGATGTTAATTTTTGCAAATATGTTGACGTTTGTTTACATACTTGGTTATTATTTTTTTATTATTTTTATTTTATAAGCCAAACATTATCATGATTTAATTAATACTACTTGGGTTTAATGTAAACATATTTTTGACAGAAATAGAGGTAGGAGGCACGTGCCTTAATCTACCCGGACACCTTCACACCGCTACCTTAGGTAAT